>CM020181.1:32219882-32242951 GCA_009805545.1 Oryza longistaminata
TATATATGCTTGCTGTATCGGTTATATATGCATCCCCACAATAGATCAATCTCGTGCATGCTTGCCGACGGGCACATCATCTCGCAAAACAAACCATCCCTCAATCTGATAAATTAATATAATGACAAAATAGATTGGAGCGGCAAACCCCGTAACGTCGTTGAGGATTGGAGCTATCAAACTCGTCAAGATTGATCTCCCTGCCCCGTGAGGGAAAACGAATCTGGTAACTCCTAATATTTGTTCCATCACACTTGACGAGGAACTCGACGCTATCCCTACTGGCGCGCTAACTGTCGAAACAATATTTCAGCAATATAAAGGGGGTAGCGCATGAGACCTAAAAATGGACGGATGTGGAGACAAGGAATTAGACAGGTTCAGACCCTCTCGATGAGAGGTAATACCCTGCTCCTGTTTAGGGATTTAATCCGCCGGGTGTGTTATTGATATGACGACAGGTTGTGTGTATGCCCCCTAGAGGGCCTCGTGCCCACTTTATATAGGATGGGGGGCAGGATTACAAGGTAGAAACCATAACCAATACGGTATCGGTTTCCTGAATCTACTTTAAAATATTATCGAACTAGGACTTTGGGCGGTTCCGTAATATACGAGGAAACGTAATACCCAAGTCTTACATATTCCATAGATATAAGTTATCCCCTATAACTAGTCGGATAACCATGTCGTGTGGGTATGGGGTACCCATAATCTCCACATGTAGGGCTATCAAAAAAAGCTCAAGTCTCGCAAGCTATTTGAACTTGGTTCGTTGTAGACTCGACTCGAGCTCGGCTCGAGCTTAAAAAAAATCGAGCTCAAGCCTGAACTAAAGCTCATGCACCATTTCGAGCCGAGCTCGAATAGCTCTCTAATGGCTCGAGCGTGTTTTTCTAGCGTAGTAACGAACTCCTCACTACCAAAGTTGTTCTCCCATGTCTCTTGAAGCAGCCTTGATATTTGTTGAAGTACTAATTTAAAATGGTGTCAAACACAAGGCTAGCTAGCTGTTATACCAGTACTACCTCCTAGCTACTGCCTGTGAAGTACTAGGAGTGTTATCGTTGACCTGATAACAATCCGGCCTAGGTGGGGTTGGCCGAGACCCAACAAATTAAGGTTGTCTGGACCCCAACAGTTCTTAAAAGACTAGTCCAATAGGGGAAGGGTGGCTCTCCCTTTTAAGGTGGCTTCCTCCTCCCAAGCTAAGCAATGTGGGATTATTTAGAGGCTCACACGGTCGCCGCCCGACTTTTGCGTCTTTGTCAGCGGGTAATAGTGGAGGATGTCCTCATCATTGTGTTAACAACCAAATTTGGTAATTTCAGTATTGGAGATGGAGATAAAACTGAGGCGAAATCCAAGATGGAAATCGTTCCAGAAACATAACGATGATCGGCTAAAGTCCGAATCGGCTGAGACCGGGATCGGCAGAATCCGAGTTGGACAAGGTTAGCCGATTGAGCCGAGTTCGACAATGTGACGTGGTACACATTGTCGGGTTGAGTTAATGTGCTTCATGAGGATTGCCATGCACGGATTGAGTCATGAGAAGGCAATTGTATCTATTAATTAGGATGTTTCATGTAATTTCCTTAGAGATATGTTTGGGCAAAAGTTTGCCGCAAAGACTTATGGTATCTTAGAGTTTGTTAGAGATAAGAGTCGTATCCGACACGGACATATTTTGTAATCTCGTGTATAAATAGACCCCGAACCCCAGTAATACAACAACACACGTTCAATACCATCTCGGCGCATCGCCACCATTTTACTTTCGTTTTGTTTCGACGAGTTCTTGCTTTCGGGTTGAGCTGCATCGGTTTCGATGTTCAACTAGAGGTAAAACTTGTTATTACGGTCTGTGTTCTCGGGATTAGTGCTTCCATCTTTATGATACTCTAATCTTGTATATGTAATTCGTCGAGTTATCACATATTCTGTATAATCTTCGACAATATTGTTATTTAACCTTCAATCGGCTAACATCTATTATCGGAAGGCAGCCGATTAGGTTAAATATCAACATTGACTTAAATTATATAGGATATCTACCACTCTATGAAGCAACCAGCGGCTTGATTCTCTAGATATTGCTCTTCTTTTCATACTTATAGCTGCATCAGTTAAGTTTGATCTTATAAGTCGTGATTAGAATCTCAATCTCTAGCCTGCTTTCTGATTGCCGATTAGGGTAGTATCGGGGTTTCAGCCGATCTTACCTGATTTAGCCTTATATTTCATGTGCTTAATTGATATGCTAGATCCACCCTTTATGTTATGATTTTAGTACAACAAAGTATGTTAGGCTTCTGTTTGATATATTTTACTTGCTTTAATATCTTAATATAGAGTGGTATCAGAGTATTAGTCGATACATGCTAGATCTATCTGATCGGCTATGCTATGAACATCTATAATCTCGTTGTTAATATATATTTCGATCTAAGTGATTTATACTGTCTCGGCATGGCGACCGATCTATCCCAATCACTTGATTTAAGTATATATCGACATAAGGATTATATATTTTTGATATCTACAGCCGATCGAATAGATTTAGTCCTTTCTCTCTTATTTATATCTGCTGATCGATTCAAATATGACATCGGCTCAGAGATAAATGATATGTCATCGGCAATTAGCCGATCGGCTATCATTTATGGATTTAACCACGGTTTTTTTGTCTTTATTTCTTGTTGATTACAGGATCAAATCAACTAGCACGCTCACGAACCTAAAGGCTAGATTTTTGGACCTGCACTGAAGTTAAGCAGATCTTCCAGGCCTCGTGTTTTTCGCATCAACACATTCCCATCCACTTAACAAGGGCCCAACTCTGATACCAAATGATAACAATCTGGCCTAGGTGGGGTTGCCCGAGGCCCAACAAATTAAGGTTGCCCGGACACTAACAGTTCTTAGGCACACTCACTCAGGGAAAGGCTCAATCTCCCTAAAAGACTAGTCCAATAGGGGAAGGGTGGCTCTCCCTTTTAAGGTGGTTTCCTCCTCCCAAGCTAAGCAAGGTGGGATTCTTCAGAGGCTCACACGGTCGCCGCCCGACTTTTGCGTCTTTGTCAGCGGGTAATAGTGGAGGATGTCCTCATCAGTACCAATAGAGTGTACTACACTATCTGAGAAAAAACCAATTCTAACTATGAATCTAGACACATGTGTGTCCAGGTTCGTAGTCAGAATTAGTCTTTTTTTTTTTGGGACAGAGGGGGTATAGGTTGCAGCTTTATGTCATTGTCTTATCTTGGCAGAGTACTAGTAGTAGTAGTACTTCTCTAGGCACAAATGTTCTTTGGTTTTTCCGTTCCCTGAAAGCTCGAGTAGAGCTCGAGGCTCGTTCGAGCCGAGCTTGTAAACTCGAGGCCAGTTTAGACTCGGCTCGAGCTTGACTCGAGTTTATAACGAGCCCGAGCCTGAGCACATAAGATCGCTCGAGCTCTGCTCGTAGACACTTGACAGCCCTCCTCCGAGGGCGTTAGGGTTTTCATTTTCGTTTTTCATTGAAATTCTAGAATTTTGGCATCACTGAAATTTCCAAAAATTTTGGAATTTTGAAACTTTTTTTTGCCTTATTGGAACATCAACAATGATTGAATTTGAATAATTTTGTTCCAAATTCACAGAAAAAAATTGAAAAAACCTGAAAAATTCAGGCGAGATGTTTGCTTGCTGGAGGGTAGTGAAATTACTGAAATTTCGAACCGAAATTGCATTCCTTGAGGACCGTAGGAATTCCCTACTAAATTTTCTTCCTTTTGTTACCTCTTCGAGGGAGGTGGATTCCTGCAGAGGCACGATAGAGTCGAGCTGGCATTCTCGCTCCTACGTGGCGAGTTGAGACCACACATTACATAGGAGCACTGTGTATCGCTTGAAGCAGATCCATTCGGTGGACCAACCTGAGTAGCGACTCGGTCTACTTGCTGGACCTCTCCACCTGATCCCCTTCTCTCTCTCTCTCTCTCTCTTCTGATCTTGTAACACCACCGCTCTGATCCTCAAATGCCTCGCAGCTGTCGCCTCTCCAATATATCGGTTCGATTGATACACATGTTGGCGGCAATTAAATGCCGATTCTATACCACCAACATCTGCATAAAGTCCAGATAATAGAACATCCAACATAATGATAGGTGTTAAACCTCACATATTCCACAAATGTTGGTGTATATTTGTATGCAAGTGTTAAACCCCAAAGTTGATAGGAAATCTAGACTAAAGTGAGGAGAAACATGTATCCATACAAGGATGGGTTGTGAACTTCATCAAAATACCATAGAATCATCCCAAAATTGCGAGAAATAGATAGATGAGGACCAGGAGAGGAGATGAGCCAAAAGCCAGGCCATGGGGGCCCAGCCCAGGTTCGGCTCTCCACCGTTGGATGTGGGGTTTGGCGTGGACGCTCCAGATCACTCCCTGATGATAGTTAAGGGGCACTTCGGACAATTCCCCTTCCCATAACCATCATATCTGTCCTATAAATAGACCTCACTTCACTCACTTCAACACACACTTCCAAGCTTGAGCTGAATTATAAGAGGCTCTATTGCACTATATTGTGTACTAGAAAAGGAAGAGAGTAAAGTAGAAGATGTCGACTATGTCTCCAAGTGGGTTGAGGCTATGTCGTGCAGCGCCACGGATGCGAAGCATGCCAAGAAGATGTTCACACTTCTTCGACAAAACCTTCTGAGACCTCCTACGAGACATGGGAGCCAAACACAATGTGGCCACACCTTACTATCCACAGACTAGCGGTCAAGTAGAAACGTCAAACAAAAAAAATCAAGAATATTCTGCAAAAGACGGTTAACAAAATGGGAATAGGATGGAAGGAGAAATTGCCATACCGTACTGTGGGCATACCAGACAGCATACAAGACACCCATTGGAATGTTCCCCTATCAGATAGTCTACGGGAAGTCATGCCGACTCCCTGTAGAGCTCGAGCACAGAGCATACTGGGCCATCAGAAATTGGGATATGGATTTATTTGAAGGAGCAGGAGAATAGAGGAAAATGCAAATTGCTGAACTTGAAGAATGGAGAGAGAAGGCATATCACAACGCTAAGATATACAAAGAGAGGACGAAGCGCTGGCATGATAAGAGGATAAAAATCAAGAAATTCAAGCCAGGAGACAAAGTGCTGATGTTCAACTCCAGGGTTAAACTTTTTGGCCATGTAAAATTGCGTAGTAAATGGGAATGACCGTTCAACGTCATCGACACCTCTTCGCATGGGGCAATCACACTTCGCGATGACTCAGGTAACATCTTTAAGGTAAACGGTCAATGCTTTAAGATTTTCCTTGAGCCGAATAAAACTTTAGATGAAGAAGTGGATATTATTGAATTAATCGATTATGAACCGTAATGATCTCATCTAAAGCATGCTTAAAATCCTGTAAAGTTGTCATTTTTGTGCTTAGTTTAGGATTTAGTGGGCCTAGGAAAAAAAAGGTGGCCAACCGGACCCACTAGGTTTCGGTCGAACCTTTAGTTTGGCCGAACTAGGGTGATGCCCGATCGGCCCCATTTTTGAATAATGGACTCCCCCGCTCGTTTATAGTTCGTTGTGATGCGCATTCAGAGGTAGTTCGATCGGATCAGACTCAGTACCCCTGTTCTTCCTGCTCTCTTCCACCTTTGCAACCTCCCTCTCCATCTCATCTCAATTCCTTTGTTCCATCACCTTTAACCCACAAATGGCTGGCAAATCATTGATCCCATACATTGGCTCTTCCTCCAATTCCACCTGCTGCAACCTTGACGGAGAGCCAACACTAGCGAATCAATTGATCCCGGTGGAGAATTATACGATGGAAGGGGTGAACGCACTGTGGGCTCAACCTCTCGCGACAGTGCCAGCCTCCCCTGTGAATTTGGAGCCCGTCGGCGAGCTCGCGGGTTCGGCCGAACACCTCTCGGCCCCGTTAGGCCCCCTGTTCAGCAGCGTGATCCCTCTTCCCTCGCCATGTCACCAAGACCAAAATCCGGGGAGATTCGCCTGTGGATGGCCGACAATGGGCAAGCTCGGTCTTTTGAAGCCGAGGCACCTTTTCCAAGACGATGAGAAGGCCGCTCTGCCTCCCACCGAGCGGTATGTTGGCACCCTATACACCAAGGCAGGGGATGAGGTGCTCCACAAATACATCACACCCACCGCTACTCCATCTACTCCCAAGGAGGACCAATTTTGCATTCGGGGAGTGCGAACTCCCGGCGGTGGGTATGGTAAAGGATTGGTCCGGCCTTTGACGGCTTCGGAGAAGGAGGGGGCAGCGTAATCCCGTAGCCCTCCACCTATGAAGGTGAAGCGTCATTTGACGCCCCCTCCAATGGTAAGGGCACCCGGCCAGTTCCAACAAGATGAAGTTAAATCTTTGGAGCCCTCGGTTCATAAGCTAGCATCGCAAGTAAAGAAACTCCAAAAGGAGAACATTGAGCTTAGGGGCCGAAATGCGGAACTAGGAGTAGAGCTTGCTGAGCTTAGGAATAATTTTGATACCCTTAGTCGTGGTTTGTACGCTAAGATCAAGAGTGCATTCATAGAGATGGGGAAGGAGAATAAGTATTATGCTAATTAGATGTCTCCTTTATCATGAATAAAGTAGTAGGTGCTTGGTCTTTTATTTTCCAATCATGTAAGCACTTGCTATACATATTGTGGCTCATTGGTTTTAACCCCAATGTTTGCCAAGATTGTTTTTTGTTTTATGTTTATTAAAGTTCAGGTTTTGAATAAGTGTGGGGGAGATATCTCAGCCTCTGACGTGCACATACTCTAAAATTTGTTGAATATCTGAACATCCGAGGTACACTAAATTCTGCAGGAAATTGCAGAGGAATTGGGCACCAAGGTGGTTCGGCCGAACCCATGCTGGCCCCAATCCCTCTCAATTTCCACAGGTAAGCTGGTGGGCACGTCTATTATCTGTATATCTCCACCATGGTATAGTACTAGAGCTGAAAAATCCGGAAACATTTGGTTCAAGCATAATTAAAAAGATAAAATTTCCAACTAATGAAATTCTTCCTATGATTAATCTTGTATATTCATTATTCTCAGATGAACTTGTATTTGTGAACAACCATCCTTGTTTAGGGAACCTTATGCATCTAAGTAATTGCTATATGTGAGATGATTAAAGATGAAGGAAATTCTTGCAACAATTGTCATGACTTATGAGAATTTTTTTTTCAAAATAAAAATTTTGTTTTAAAGAGCTCATTCCTCCAATTGACTTTATTTTATATCCACCAAAGCCATATGCAAGTATATCAATGACAAACCTTATTATGCATATGACTACTTGACATTATACTGAGCTTTGTCAAATTTATGTGACTCGTGTTTGATATGTAGGATCGAATCACAAGAACTAAGCCAACCAGAGGGGGGTGAATGGTTGGTATACCCAAAAACCGAAAAACTTTTAGCGGAAATAAAAGTTACCCTCGAAATCGATGGATCGCGGTCTGACCGAAGTTGTTGCGCCGGTCTGACCGCCTGATGAACGTCGGTCTGACCGATGTAGATTGATCATTTGAACTGCCGAGAACACCTGCCGCACCTGTTGCCGCTGCCGGTCTGACCGCCGTACTCCCGCCGGTCTGACCGCCGCTTGCCGCCGGTTGATCGCCGGTTAGACTGCCGAAACCCGGTAAACACAAATCGAATAACTCTTAAAGTGGATGATGACTTTATTTATTCTCTCTGTGTTTACAAAGTGCACCAACAGCACTCCTTACAAAAATTTCGACTAAACTCGAAACCCTAACTCAAAACTCAATTCAATTGCTCTCTAAAGCGATACCGGGAAGCCTCACGCTCCCCCTCTATTTATACATGAGGTAGGCAACCTAAAGCCACGAACCAAACTCAAACTAAGAGTCCTAAACACCTTAGGAAACCCTCTAGTACAAGAAAGAAACTTTACATAACCAATCCTATCAAATTAGGACTCCTTTCAAATTCGACTCCGCATCCCATACGCACACAATACCTCCATCGTATGCCATATGGAATCTCCATCAACCATGTGCATCAACTCTAGCCTAAGTATCCCGCATGATCTCTGACCACCACGAGCGTCATCTTATCACCAAGCCAACTCCTGGTCCATCACCGCAAACCAATAATCTCCGATGCCAATTGTTTATCACAGAATAATAATCAAAAACACCTTTGATTTTACATGATATCCTTCATACTCTCTTGTTCAAGGGGTCATTTCCACTTTCATTTCCACATATTTATTAAGCTAAGCTTCTACATTGGAAGTTGGCTTCCCACAAAAATTCCATTCGAATAAACTCCTACTTTAGACTATGCTTTCTTCTCCTAGAAAATCCTTGGA
Source organism: Oryza longistaminata (assembly GCA_009805545.1). NCBI lineage: Eukaryota > Viridiplantae > Streptophyta > Magnoliopsida > Poales > Poaceae > Oryza > Oryza longistaminata. The sequence goes on from CM020181.1 coordinate 32,228,269, forward strand.
AAAAAGAAAGAAAATGAGAAAAGGAGGAAAAGGCATGGCTATGAAAAAAAAAGAGAGAGAGAAATAAAGCTTGCTCTCAAAACATTGAGCATGATGAGAAAAAAACGCATATAGCCATGCCCCTTCCATATTCATGCAAGGAAAAAAAATGGAGAAGTTACATGAGAAAAGGAGAACCATTTATTTATTACATCGTTCCACAAAATATTTTAATTTTCCATTTTCCACCACAAATAAAAACCCTTGATCTAGGAGTATGACTTATGATCTTCTTGAGTCTATCTTTTTGGCTTTGCAATATATATGATGCGGCTATGTCGCAATTTATCCCTACCGAGCTCCACATATCAGCCTTAGAATAGGGGTAAGTTCTGGCACAATTTGCCATGGTAAGGATCCACAAGAAAATCCTTGATAGATAAAAGAGAAAGTCAATATGAGGAAAAGAGCTAGATTGCAAAAATTCATGAAATCCCATGAGTCTGACAGGAGAAGCAAGAAGGACTGGAATCGAGATCGTTCCATTTATCAATTATCCAAGATGATAAGTAGCCACTGTCAAAGTTCACAGGAGCAGGTATGGTTTTGAATGATTTATATGCCCGATTTATATCTTGGAGAAATTCATTCTACACTAACCTTTACTCAGGGATGAATAAAGAGCTAAGTGTGGGGGGTTTTGTTGGCGGCTATTAAATGCCGATTCTATAACGCCAACATGTGCATAAAGTCCAAATAATAAAATATCCAACATAGTGATAGGTGTTAAACCTCACATATTCCACAAATGTTGGTGTATATTTGTATGCATGTGTTAAACCCCAAAGTTGGGAGGAAATCTAGACTAAAATGAGGAGAAACATGTATCCATAAAAGGATGGGTTGTGAACTTGATCAAAGTACCAGAGAATCATCCTAAAATTCTGAGAAATAGATAAAGGAGGACCAGGAGAGTTGATGGGCCAAAAGCCAGGCCTTGGGGGCCCAGCCCATGTTCGGCTCTCCACCGTTGGATGTGGGGTTTGGTGTGGATGCTCCAAATCACTTCCTGATGGCGGTTAATGGGCACTTCGGACAATTCCCCTTCCCATAACCGTCATACCTGTCCTATAAATAGACCTCACTTCACTCACTTCAACACACACTTCCAAGCTTGAGCTGAATTTTAAGAGGCTCTATTGTACTATATTGTATACTAGAATACAAAGATAGTAGAGTAGAAGAAGTCGGAAGAATTCCGGGGTTGTCGGTAATCTTCTCTCATTTCTTTTCCGGGGTTGTCGGTAATCTTCTCTCATTTCTTTTATTCTATTTATTACTCTGATTTCAATATAATATTCTTCCTGAGTAATTTAGATTTATCTTGTGAGAATCATCTCTTGGTTAGTTCCTGAATAGCAGACGGGATTATTGTTCACTATAATCAACTAAAATATAGTGATTGATTTGGTGAGTTATAAACACTAAAGTAGATATTAATTGGTTAGACATGGTGTTTAGGTAATTGTTATCCAGTAATTGTTGTGTATCCCACAGTACGTTTGAGGTAGGTGTAGAGGTGGTGACAGCCCTCGAGATCACTTAAGTCCTCCCTGTCCGGGTACGTAGTAGAGCGACATCTGGGAACAGCGGGTTGCCAGTGCCTGAAGTATTGCGTTTGGATTAAACTTAAGCTTTCCCTAGACACTGTTTCTCACAAGTAAATCCTCTGTATCCTAGCCTATCCTTCGCTTGGTGTCCTTGGATGAACCGGAGAAAGATCTGACCACACACGCTCCCTTGGATTCGATACCCTTGGAATACTCCGTAGGGGAAGTGCTACATCGGTATATCTGTGCGTTTGTGGATTTCTATCTGTGACCGTAAGAATTACCAACAACACATTTGATCACTACTTTGTAGGTGCTGCTTACCAGAATCAACGTGTCGAGTTCCCTCAAGTTCGGCCTCTCTTTAATCTCTATTGCTCTCAGTAGCTGCTCTGGGTGGCAATAGGAGCTCGGGCCAGTGTATCTTGGTATGAAGGCGAGGGTTGTGAGGGGCGGCCATTGCACGCTGATGACTTGCTACACCGAGAAATGGCGGCGCTAAGATCCAGAAGGCTCCAAAATACCTCGGCTGGTGGTCTCCTCTATTTCCCTAACGCTGTCTTATACCTTCCCATGGTTAGTGTCACTACCTCTTCCGCGGGCAACAAAGGGGCAGGAGGTGGAGGCAGGGAGGTGTAGCAGGAGAGAATAGGGTTGTGATGGAGAGGAGGTGCTGATGGAGAGGAGCGGGTGGCAATTAGTGAGTCGTTGTCGAAGACGATAAAGGTAGGTTCAATGGACAGTGCCAATGTAGCCGTTTGTAGTGTTGTTTCTTTTTTTTTCATTCTACTAGAAAAATATCCATGTGTTGCATTGGGTAATGACGAGAGGGATGGAGTTTGGTCTCAACGTTTGAAGCACCCACGCATGATCATAAGCACTTGCAACATGTACCGTTATAGAAAGGCATAGTTGTGCTTGAAAAATTAGTCCGACCTACACGGGTAGGATGTGGATGATGCTCCTGATGCATGGGCCTGATGATTGTAGCATGGAGGAATGGACTACCAAACGATTCTCCTGTGCGAAGGAGGGCAATGGTGCAAATTTAAGAGGTCATTAACAGTGGCGGAGCCAGGATAAAATTATAGCGGGGGATAAACCAAAATGACCAAGAGAATCTAAGAGAGATTTAGGGTTGGGTTAGGATTTTTTTTGAGCCTTCTTAGCCTTTTGGGCCTTCTAACAACCTCAAACAAAGTCTATATTAGCCCCTCATCTATAAATATATGGATTAGAATTTCAGGGGGTATTATGGGGGCTCTAAATGTTTATTAGGGGGTAGGGGGTCTAAAGACCCCCCTCCCCCCCGCTCCATGCTGTCTCCGCCCCTGGTCATTAATTATTTTAAATGACAATTTTTTGTGAAACTTTTATAACCTTTTTTCACAATCATGATTTTTATGCCCGTGCAATGATTGTTTTCTTAGATAACTCCTTTGCGCATGAGGCGATGGTGCAAATTTAAGAGGTCATTAATTATTTTAAAGTACATTTTTTTTGAAAGGGGAACTAGGTTATCTTATCTAGCATAGAAATCTAACCTATCTTTTTGGTATTTTCTATTTTGTAAATTTTTATATTGTTTTCAATTTTATAAATGCATTGCAGAAAAGAAACATGCAATGTGAAAGGGAAATATGCAATATGATACAAGTTACCTCAGTGGGGGAGAGGCAAATCCCCCCAAGCTTGCTTTTCGCTCAGGGCCCCTGGTAGGGGTTTAATCCCTGGAAGCGAAAATATGCCTGTAGGTCAGCTTGCTGTTGCTGCATCAGCTTGTTGATGTTGGCGAATTGAGCATCAGCATTTCGCCGCCATTCTTGCGTCGGGGCCATGTATCCTTCGAGGTTCTACTGGATCTCTTTCGCTTGCAGCTCCAGTGTGTCCATTCTCCTAGTGAGCTCTCCCAAGTCCACTCAAGAGGAACTGGAGCTCCACATCTTGGAGATTGGCGGCATGCCACTGGTGTTGGAGGAATGGGAATTCCCATGTGATGTGTCTTGAGGCACTTGCCACTGGTGTTCACCGGCACTCTGCCAGGTTGAACCTCTAGCGCTGTAGTGTGGCACTTGGGTCCATCCAAGGGCATCCCCAGTTGGTTCCCAGTCAGCCTCGTACATATGCGCTAGTGGTGAGGACGTTGATCCTTCATGCTCATCTCTTACCATGTTACGGGGCTCCCTATGCATTGTACCTGCACGAAATTCCTCTATCGTCTACAGGAGAATGGTTAGCTCAAGATAGTTGTACAAATGATACCCCAGATTAGGTAACGGGATTTCATTAGTACAACCTAGAAAGAAGAATATGAGAGAGCCGTGTACTCCATGCTTAAGTATGTGACCTTGCACTAAGTATGATTCAGCAACATAGGTACTAGGGGTTAAAATGTAAGCTATCTGATCATGAGAAAGAACTCCTAACCCCTTCGCTATAAGAGTAATCAAAGAAGTGCATTCAATTGGAGTAGTGAACTTCACATTTTCTAACCATTGCCTAATCATGCATTACACAGGAGCAACCTTAATCTTTCTAACCATGGCATAAAGAATAATCAACTCATCCTCCCTAATAGGTCTAACATCTCCTCTAGGGAACAAAGTCATGGCAATCCATTTATGCATGAGCCTAAGTGTGGGATTATAAATGTCATTAGTTTTGGGTTTCTTGCAAATTGGTGCATCAGAAATGTCTTCTCAAAATCTGTCTTTCTCAAAACCGGAAGTTGCCTTCCGAAAATTAGATCTATAGATATCGTGAAAACCGAGAAGTGTACTTAAGCCTCTCCATGTAAGCTCAAGTTCATTACGGAAAAGACGAAAAGAAATTCCATCTTCCACTTCCCGCAAAATGCAAAGAAATTACAAAGTAAGCAAACGAGAGCCTAGCTCATCTACTTCAGCAAATTTCTGCCAACCAACAGCTTTCCACACAGTTCTAAAATCAGCATCCATACCTATCTTTTGCAGAAGTTGCGGATCATATGCTCGGGTGTGAGCAAATGTCCGGTCCTTGAGCATCCTGTAGGCTTCCATCTCCCGGTCACCAACGCGGTCGTGGTCGGAGTCGCTCAACAATCTTGGAGCAGCGTTTGCATCCTCCATTGCGATGTCCACGGTCGAGTGAGCACTTGACTCGTCTTGGTGATGGCTCGATTGAGAGCCTGATCCCTTCTTGAACAGATGGGAAAGCCGACTCTTGATTTCTGCACAAATAAGCAAAGCAGAAGAACGGACTCGAACGGGGGTTAAAGCTAGCAAGACTTCTACCCGCCGAATTTTCTCACCAAGAAAACTTGTATATGCAAGAGGGAAATCTAAATGCTAGAACTAAAATTTGAGACAAGCTCAAAATGAATTTGGGAGCAAAAAAGAGTTTGAGAGGAAGTGAAAATGAGTTGAATTGGTGATGAACTCCCTCTCCTAGACTAGCCACTTATATAGTGCACCCATAACGGCTATAAATGTGAATTGGGCCCCACTAGCTGTTGGCACACAAAAGGGGATAGGTAGCCGTTGCTTTGCCGGTTCAACCGAACTCCTGTTGGGCCCAGCTGGCCCAACATTTGGCCGTTGGACTCCAATGGTCACATGTGTGGGGGCCATGCTGATGATGGCCGAAAACTTTATTTTATTTTGCTCAGAAATTTCATTTTGCCAATTTACCTCAAATTTTAAACCCTTACGTAAAATTCCTTTGGAAATTCAAACATGATTTGGTGCAAAAAGCAAATTGATGGAAATAAATATGGGATATATACCAATTTACCTATCGGCAAGGGCGACGTCGTTTTGAGTCCAACGAGCAAGACCGTACCTCCATCAAATTAGATCGTTGATTTTCCACCTGTCTCCGAAGGTGGTGGAGCGGATGTCATTTTTTTGATCTGCCACATCTTCTTGGTCTTGGGTGTGGGCGGCAGCTTCTTGCGAGTCGGATTCACAGGCTGCTTGGCCTGCGCACCAGTTTTAAGTGGTGCCTTCTTTGGACGGGGTCTACTCATTGACGCTTCCTTCTCTAATAAGTTCTTCATGAAGGCAATGAGGCTGTCCGTCTTTGGAAGCTTCACTTCGACCTCTCTGATGTTCTGCGGATTTGGTCCATACTTGATCTTGACCATCGAGCATTGCTCCATCCTCGGACTGAAGTCGAATTTCTCCTCCTTCCCATTGATCCGTCTGCATCAATGCTGGCCTCGACGGTGCTCAGGAATGGATGTCCAAGAATGATGCTGGCCTCGACGGTGCTCAGGAATGGACGTCCAAGAATGAAAGGTGTTTCCTTGTCCGATTGCATGTCAAGCACCACAAAATCCACCGGGATGAAGAAATTTCGGATTTTTACTGGCACATCTTCGCCATTCCCGCTAGGTAGCGGACCGATGGGTCAGCCAGCTACAGCCGCATTGGTGTTGGTACTAACACTATGTAGTTCAGCTTGTCAAGGACGTCCTTAGGCATGATGTTGACACTGGCTCCAAGGTCGTAGAGGACCTGGTCGAAGTGTTGTGTCCCAATCGAGCATGTGATTGTGGGACATCCCGGATCTTTCTTCTTCTCCGGGAGTCGATGGAGTATAGCATTACTACACTCCTCCATGAGTTTTACCATCTCCGTGATAGGCAATGGCCTCTTGTTATTCAGGATGTCCTTCAAATAGCGAGCGTGCGTGGGTACTTGCATCACATCCATAAGTGGAATGTTGATATGGATCTTTTAGATGCCATCGATGAAACGAGCAAATTGCTCTTCCACGGAGGGCTTCCTCTGTCATTGAGGGAACGGCAGCAGCGTGGTGTCACAATATTCCTGCGGCGTAGACTTCTCGGGCTGTGCCTCCTCTTCTTCAATTTTAGAAGGACGTGCTTCCTTGCTAGCTTGCTTAACTCCTGCATTGTTAGGATATGGCAGATCCCAAGTGGATTTTTCCTCCCCTCGTGGTAATCGCCTTAACATTCTCAAAGGAATGTTCAGGTTGTCCCGGAATCCTTCCCTACTCCTTAGCAGGTATTAAGGCAACTAGTTGCGCCAGCTGGGTTTCTAGCATTTTGTTGAAGCTCAGCTGGTTTTGGAATGCAGAAGCAAAGCCTTCTAGCTTAACACTAATATTTTCTAGGATCTTGTGATTGGTGGCTAACTTCTTGCTAAGAGCATTAGTGGTATTAGCTTGCACAAAAACAAGATCCTTCAAGGAAGGTTGCTACTGAAGTTACCATTGTTGCTATTGTGGCCTCCTTGATAGAACGGGCGGAGTTGGTTCTATCCTTGACCTCCTTGTGAACGAAACCTGTTGTTATTCCCCATGAACATCGCGTCATCACAGAGTCTTGGGGCAATCATTCCCCAAGTGGCCTATGCTGCCGTAGACCTCGCACGTGATATACGAGTCCAAGGCCTTGACGGCGCCTTGAGGTTTCTTCTCCTAGTCGTCCAGACGTTTCATGAGGAGATCTAGTTTTGCAGCGAGCATTTCCTATCCCTGACGGTGTACATGCCTCGCTGACGGGTCCGGAGTCTTTCTTCGCTCCAGCCCATGTTGGAGACCATCTTCTCAATCAGCTCGACTACTCCTCTGACCGTATTGGAGAAAAAGGCCCCTCCAGCAGCATTGTCCAAATGGTCGCGGGACGCAGGTGTGAGCCCATTGTAAAAGCTCTGTAGAATTTGCTAGTCATCCATCACAGGGTGAGGACAAGTGGCCACATATTCCTACAGTCGCTCCCATGCTTCAGGAATTGACTCGTCCATCGTCTGCTGGAAGCTTGAGATTCTTCCGCGAAGGGCGTTGTCTTGCCCATTGGGAAGAATTTAGACAGGAATGTCATTGAGCATCTGTCCCAGGTGTTGATTGTAGCACAGTTGGCATAGAACCATTGCTTCGCTTTCCCAAGAAGGGAAAACGGTAACAGCTTGAGCCTGATGGCGTCCGGGTTGACTCCTTTCATAGTGTACGTGCTGCAGATTTCCAGGAACTGTTGCAAGTGAGCACTGGTATCCTGGTTAGGCTTGCCACAGAACAGGCTAGCCTACGCCATCGTGATAAGGCTAGTCTTCATATCGAAATCCGCATCTCCCAAGTTGACTTGCGGCCCAATGGGCACGTTGTCAGCTGAGGGGACAGAGAACTCGATTAGTATCTTCTCGACCATACTCTTGAAGCTCGGTGCCGCGGGGATGGCTGGTTTCTTGGTCGGAAGAGTTTTCTACGGAGCAACAACTCACAGCTTAACGCTCCGGAAGAAAGACTCTGGATTGTCTTTAAAGTTTTCCAGCAAGTTGAAACTAGACATACACTACCCTATTTTCACACGAAAAGTGAAAAAAACCAAGGTTAGCCTGCAAAGGACAATGATCTATACAGAGGTGGTGCGTATAAATTATTAGCTTATAGTAATTTCTTTATTAATCTTCCCCATCAACGGCACCATAAATGCTTGTTAGTATTTCTTAACGAAATTACTAGAAATATAAATTCCCAGCAATGGCGCTAGAAATGGTCTTGGTATATATATGGTTTATAGAAAGAATCCACAAGCGCACGGATATACCATTGTAGCATTTCACCCGGGAGTATTCCAAGGTATTGTATTGATTTAATCCCAAGAAAAGATTGTAAGAGAGAACTATGCTAATAATGTATACGTGCCACTTGTATAATCAAAGTCTAAGCAGGGGTTAAGATATTTATATGGGTAGAGTGACACGAAGAAAAGCACACATATATTTCATTTAATCATTCCTAAACTAAGTGGAAGAAGAAATAGAAGAACAATCAATTCCTATAATTCTAGTATACACTCAACTTTAGTTTACACTTGCTAGTATACAACCATATAGCTAATACCCCCTAACAGTGCCCTCCTGCTGCTTCGCGAGACCACCCCGGGTTGCCGAGTTTCTTACGACATCTATCATGGCCGTTCAACCGGGCTAAATACGGAGGAGTTCCCTCCCCAGGAAAGTTTCTTAGGAATATATACCATCATGGAGGAATACCCGTACTGAGCTGTCACCATCAGTGGCCCACCTCGACTGACCCGTAGCATATATGCCTAGATAATGATACTTAATAGTCTAGACATCACGTCTACATTATTAAATACTACTCTACATCCCTCGAGATGACATAGAGTAACCGAGTAATCAGGCGTTAAATCCACATCACTGCACCTCTTTGGTAGGCTAACTATACGACTGTATCGATACAGATATAAAGTAAAGGCAATACTTAGATAAACTAAAGTATCAAGAGCATATAGAGAATAGTATTTGATTAATTTCGAAAGTCTTACAAAAGAAAGAAGGAAAACTACTAAAGTCATACCGAAATTCCTCCGCGTGTAAGGCCAGCCTGAGCCGGCGCTGCCAGGGTTCGGCCGAGCCTGGGCCGGCCCAACAGGCCTCCAAACTCTCCTGGGTCACTGTCAGGTGGGTCCCTATGATGGTTGTGAGAGTTATGACGGTTTCCGGGATGGTTACACCTGACATGTGGGCCCATCTTATCCATAAGCTTGGTTAGGAGTGAGGTTTTCTCTTTTTATCTTTATTTTATTTGCTCAATTCCTGCACTCAAATAAAGTCCAAGTACAAGTGGAAATAGATTATTCTAAAATAAATATGCATTGTAAGTGTTGACGGCTGTTAAGTACAAAATTCTCGCCGTCAATACCTGCATAAAACCATAAATGTAAAACATCCAACATAGTGGTAGGGTTTATTTCTAACAATTTCCACGTGTGTTGGTGTATATTTGTATGCAAGTGACAAGCTACCAAAGTTGAGGGAAAATATACATGAAGGATGAGAATATAACTTCCATCTCCATGCCCATGGAGTCTTGAGCCCACAAACCTAATAAGATACAATCATTTGAGCCAAACTTCAGAAGAATATACAATGGGGCCCACATATCATACTCTAGGAGAAAGGGTTGGGCTGGATGGGCTAGCTAGGGCGAACCAGCAGCTGGCCCAATCCAGCCCAACTTCAGTATGACAGTTGTGCTCCTCATCGTATGACGGTTACGAGCGTTAATACCGGTAGAAACCATCATCAGAAGAGACACATGGCAAGAGGAGGATGAAGATGCTCTTTGGATTCTATGGAGAATATTCCTTAGCATCTCCACTCTCTCAAGTCACCTCCATACTATAAATACCCCTCTCCTCTCCCTCATTCACACACACTTGAAGCATGAGCTGAATTATAAGAGGCTCTAGTCTACTTTATTGTATATTAGAATAGGAAGAGAGTAGAGTAGAAGAAGTCAAAGGAATTCCGAAGTTGTCAGTAATCCTCTTCCTATTTCATTCTTCTCTGTTTATTACTCTGATTATAATCGAAATATCTTTTGAGTAATTTAGTTTTGCTTGGTGAGAATTATCTCTTGGTTAGTTCCTATTCAGAGTATGGGATCATCGTTCACTATAATCAACTAAAATATAGTGATTGCTTTAGTGAGTTATAAACAATAGAGTAGTTATTAATTTCTTAGACGCGGTGTCTAGGTAGTTGATTTCCGGTGTTTGCTTCACATCCCACAGTAGGTGTGAGGTGGGTGTAGAGGTGGTGACAGCCCTCAAGACACTAAAGTCCTACCTGTCCGGGTGCTCAGTAGAGCGATATCTGGGAGTAGCGAGCTGGCCAATGCCTAAAGTACCTCATTAGGATTAAAATTAAGCTTTCCGTAGACATTGTTCTTCACCAGTGAAACCTCTCTATCCCTTGCCTATCTATAGCATCGTGTCCTTGGTTGAATCTGAACCGGAGTTGGCACACACGTTCCCTGTGGAAATCGATACCTGAGCATACTCCCAGGTGAAATGCTACATCAGTATATTCCGCGCACTTGCGGATTTATCTGTGGTCGTAAGAAATACCAACAGTAAGCATAGCTAGCTCTCATTTATCTTAGTTATATTGACGGTCGAAATTGGTCTATAACGACCGTCAGGATCCATGATCAGATTACTATCTCAGCTAGATGGAACACTGCTATTTGCCCTGGTATTCTTAAAATGTTGAATGCATATATCAGTGAGTCAGCCTTTTGCCATGCCATATGCAATGGCCCATCTAGCTATGAAGTTAAGCACCATGACAATAGGTTCACAGTGCAACTAGACAAAAGGGAGTGTTCTTGTAGATGTTGGCAGTTGTCATGACTCCCATGCCCTCATGCAATCTCATGTATCTTCTTCAAGACAAACTCACTAGATGGATACATTAGTAATTGGTACTCTATGAATGAATTCAAGAAAACTTATAGACACTGCCTGGAACCATTAGAGAGCATGAATAACTGGCCACATGATGATAGACAACCTCTGAATGCACCTAGGTATATCAAGATGCAGGTAGGCCAAGGACTGAGAGAAGAGAACCCACTTAAGCCCCAAAGGCAACCAGAATGTCCAAGATGGGCACGAAAATCAGATGTAGGCGATGCAAACAGTTTGGCCATAACAATTCTACTTGTCACAAACATAGTAAAGGGGGGCCTATCACAGCTACTTCTCACCCTACAGGCGGCCCAGAAGAGGGTTTAGTACTGTCAAACTGTACACAAGGTAGGAAAAGGAAGTCAATCACAAGTACCAGCACTAGTTTTGCAAATCAGTCAGGGAGAACTGCTCCTTCTAAGAGAAAGGTAGCGACACTACTACAAAATTAAACATGAAATAGGTGTCAGCACTATAGGTGCCGGTTGTGCTAAAACAGGCACCTATAGGCCTTCCCCACCGCCGCGGGTTAAAATCATAAAAAACAGGCACATTTAATATGTTATATGTGTCAGTTAATTAAAACCGACATAGGTGTCGGTTTTTTAAAAAACCGACACCCCTAATTTGAGCCGAGCCGAACCAGCCTCCACAGACCACATCTTATCCTCTCCTCCCATCCTATCCTTATCCATTCCCTTCCCCCTTTCTCTCTCTCAGCTCTCTCTCCTCTCTCTTTCACCTGGCCTCTCCTCTCTCTCTCTCACGTGCGGTGACGGTGGTGTGGCAGTGGGAGGGAAGCGGCGAGGTGGCAGGAGGGGAAGCTGCGTGGCAGCGGTGCCCTCCCCTCTGCCAGATCTGACGGGAGGGGAGTGGAGGCGACGGCCCGGGCAGCTCGGTGGCGGTGGTCCGACGGCCCGGGAGGTGGCGCCGTCCTCTCCATCTGATGATGGCGGCGGCGGTGGAGACGTCAGTGGCGGCAATGGCGCCCTCCTCCTTCATCTGATTCTTGTTCTGTTATTGATGAAGTGTTCTTGAATGTGTTCTTGATGATTGTGATGTTGATGTGTTGTTTTTGAGGATTATTGACTAGTTTGTGTTCATGGATTTGAGGAAATTTTTGGGATATTTGGGTATTAGAGGATCGGTTTTGATGGATCAATGCATCGGCTCGATGCATCGAGCCGATTTTTTTTTTTTTTGGCTCATGGACGCCTCAAAGGTGCCGGTCTTGGAACCGGGACCGGCACCTTTGACCTGGGTAATCAGTGTCGCTTCCTGGGTACGCCTTTGACCCTGGGTAATCAGTGTCGCTTCCTAGGTACCGGTTGGGAAAACCGACACCGAAGAGGTTTCCCAACCGGCACCCTTAAGGGTTCTGTAGTAGTGCAACATATTTTATAATCCATTCATTCAATCAAACTCACTAGCTGCTAACACTATTTTTATTAATGCAGGTACCAATGCAGTCAATCCAGATGGTAAAGTTGACTACCACAGCAAAAGTTTTCACAAATGAAGGTGGTTCAGCAACTGTAGACTTGCATGCAAATTGTGCCATACTCACAGGCTTCTCCAGTGCTGGTTAAATTCTGGCAAAGCAGTTGTCAATGTTTCAGCTCAAGAACCAGGGAGGATGAAGCCAAAGAAAGCCACACCTGGGCCACTACTCCTTCTTTCACCATGGCAGTTTGCAAAGCTTTGAATTTGTGATATCTAAATTTATCTAATATTAGAACACTGTTAATGTGTTTGTAATGACTTTTGTGTCTGAGAGCTATGATATCTGATGTTTTGTAATGGACCCAATCCCTGTGTGTGGGCCTATATTGCCACACATTCGGGCCATTTGCTGCAGTGTGTGAACCATTTCCTGTGTGTGATGTCTGATGTGGACTATTTGCTTAGTGTAGGTTATATTGCTACACACTAAGGCCATTCATGTGAACTTATGTGACTTATTGAGCTATCTGAATGCAATATCATGTGAACTATTATGTGTGCTTTGCCAACTTATATTTATGTCCTGTGTACTGGAGCAGTTTATGTGTGCTACGTTAGCAATTATGTGATCTATTTTGTGTGCTCAAATGACCCAATTATAGTTCATGGATTAATTCATGTTAATGTTTGACATTAATCCTTCACAGCATTGCCATATGACATTAAACCTTCATGTTAATGTCAGATAATATTATGTGATCTATTTTGTGTGCTCAAATTACCCAATTATAGTTCATGGGTTAATTCATGTTTAATGTCAAATGTATCCAACGTTGGAAAATAAGCCATTTGTGCAACTAGCTACAGACTAAATTAGCCATGAAAAATAAGATGAGAAATAAGGAGATATAGGAACTAATGCACAATTTTAATGACAAAGCTTTGACTACCAAAATCATCTATAATAAAGCAAAGGCATCAGTGGATCTTAGCAAGTCTAACCCAATATCTCTAGTCACTAGATCAGAAACCAATAACCAATCTATAGCCACTACGGTGGGAGCACGGATCTAAAGCCAAGGCAGGATAACAAAAATATGGAGAAAAAAAGCTTATCTTTCAAGATGAGGATGAGGCAGTGGATATCAAGGAGGGGGAAGGAGGCGTCGCCCGCTCTCCTCGGCCCTCGAGACGGATCTGGCGCATACTCGATAGGTTCACGCCCGCCCTCCCGAACAGACGTAAGACGAAGGGAGAGGGGATCCGGCCAAAGCAGGACGATGAGGGGCGCGGGGGATGGTGCTCCTCACCTGACAAGGGCAAGAGAGGTGGCGGTGCTTCTTCCTTATGTCGGGGCGAGGAGGCGCAGGGAGGTGGCCGATGCTGCTCCCCGGCGTTAGGGCGAGGAGGCGCGGCGGAGGTGGATGATCCCTTGAATCAGCGAGCGGAGGCCGTCGTGGGCGAGATCCAGTGAGGGGGCGGAGGATGGGAGAGTGGCGGCGGTGGCGAAGAAAATGCCGAAGTCTTCTGGGATGGGCGAATTTTAGGGTTACCTCTCTCTTATCCTTAGTCTCATTTACCTGTAGGGCCGCACCGCCAAGAAAATAAATTATTCTGTAGGTCTAAGTAGAACCGTCACAAAAATACATATTCCTGTGAGTTGGTTGGCGGAACCCACAGAAATATATTAGCCCACAGGGTAGCTCTCAAGTGTGGTAGTGAACACAGAAAATATGTATCCACCACTACCATGCAAAGATTTTAACATGAATATTTCTTTCATTAAGACAAGCTGCATTACATTACACCACAACACACATCTTGCTGGAAATACTTCACCACATTTTCTCCTTGTCAACACCAGTGCAAACATGAGAAATACACAAGCCATAACAACAAACTAACAAATAACATCTCTCCTTCTGTAGCCTACTAGTTCAGTCCTTCAGCACAACAATTCTTTCTGTATTGTCACATGACAGCTTTCCTGCTGCCTCCAACTCTTTCCGAGCAGCATCAACCTCTGTTCTCTTCTCCTCAACCTCTCTTCTTGGATAGCCAAAACAAGTTTTCTTCCTTCCTCCTCGCTGACCAACACTGCATCTCGCAAATCATTCAACACTTCTCTCAAAAAAGGTGGTCGTCGGCCCATCATACCAAGCAAAAAAAACCACATCCACCATCCTACAATCCCTAGCCATATTTCAATCCCACAAAATCCAAAATCAACCCACCCTACCCAACCAAACAAAAATACTTACCCGGGCATTGCGACATTTCAAGTACCAACGGTTGGGGTTGTCCGCACTCCCCGAGATCCACCGTGCAGCCTTAACACGGCAGTTGCACATCACGGCCGACTGGTAATCAAGAGGACCAACCCTAGATGGGATGGGAGTGCTCGATGAATGCTGGGAATAGGTGGATA
>CM020181.1:32242976-32343031 GCA_009805545.1 Oryza longistaminata
GCCCTTTTTTTTTTTTTTTTGGCTCATGGACGCCTCAAAGGTGCCGGTCTTGGAACCGGCACCTTTGACCCTGGGTAATCAGTGTCGCTTCCTGGGTACCGCCTTTGACCCTGGGTAATCAGTGTCGCTTCCTGGGTACCGCCTTTGACCCTGGGTAATCAGTGTCGCTTCCTGGGTACCGCCTTTGACCCTGGGTAATCAGTGTCGCTTCCTGGGTACCGCCTTTGACCCTGGGTAATCAGTGTCGCTTCCTGGGTACCGCCTTTGACCCTGGGTAATCAGTGTCGCTTCCTGGGTACCGCCTTTGACCCTGGGTAATCAGTGTCGCTTCCTGGGTACCGCCTTTGACCCTGGGTAATCAGTGTCGCTTCCTGGGTACCGCCTTTGACCCTGGGTAATCAGTGTCGCTTCCTGGGTACCGCCTTTGACCCTGGGTAATCAGTGTCGCTTCCTGGGTACCGCCTTTGACCCTGGGTAATCAGTGTCGCTTCCTGGGTACCGCCTTTGACCCTGGGTAATCAGTGTCGCTTCCTGGGTACCGCCTTTGACCCTGGGTAATCAGTGTCGCTTCCTGGGTACCGGTTGGGAAAACCGACACCGAAGAGGTTTCCCAACCGGCACCCTTAAGGGTTTCTGTAGTAGTGCAACATATTTTATAATCCATTCATTCAATCAAATTCATACAAACTCACTTGCTGCTAACACTATTTTTATTAATGCAGGTACCAATGCAGTCAATCCAGATGGTAAAGTTGACTACCACAGCAAAAGTTTTCACAAATGAAGGTGGTTCAGCAACTGTAGACTTGCATGCAAATTGTGCCATACTCACAGGCTTCTTCCAGTGCTGGTTAAATTCTGGCAAAGCAGCTGTCAATGTTTCAGCTCAAGAACCAGGGAGGATGAAGCCAAAGAAAGCCACACCTGGGCCACTACTCCTTCTTTCACCATGGGAGTTTGCAAAGCTTTGAATTTGTGATATCTAAATTTATCTAATATTAGAACACTGTTAATGTGTTGTAATGACTTTTGTGTCTGAGAGCTATGATATCTGATGGTTTTGTAATGGACCAATCCCTGTGTGTGGGCCTATATTGCCACACATTCGGGCCATTTGCTGCAGTGTGTGAACCATTTCCTGTGTGTGATGTCTGATGTGGACTATTTGCTATGTGTAGGTCTATATTGCTACACACTAAGGCCATTCATGTGAACTTATGTGACTTATTGAGCTATCTGAATGCAATATCATGTGAACTATTATGTGTGCTTTGCCAACTTATATTTATGTCCTGTGTACTGGAGCAGTTTATGTGTGCTACGTTAGCAATTATGTGATCTATTTTGTGTGCTCAAATGACCCAATTATAGTTCATGGATTAATTCATGTTAATGTTTGACATTAATCCTTCACAGCATTGCCATATGACATTAAACCTTCATGTTAATGTCAGATAATATTATGTGATCTATTTTGTGTGCTCAAATTACCCAATTATAGTTCATGGGTTAATTCATGTTAATGTCAAATGTATCCAACGTTGGAAAATAAGCCATTTGTGCAACTAGCTACAGACTAAATTAGCCATGAAAAATAAGATGAGAAATAAGGAGATATAGGAACTAATGCACAATTTTAATGACAAAGCTTTGACTACCAAAATCATCTATAATAAAGCAAAGGCATCAGTGGATCTTAGCAAGTCTAACCCAATATCTCTAGTCACTAGATCAGAAAGCCAATAACCCAATCTATAGCCACTACGGTGGGGAGCACGGATCTAAAGCCATGGCAGGATAACAAAAATATGGAGAAAAAAAGCTTATCTTTCAAGATGAGGATGAGGCAGTGGACATCAAGGAGGGGGAAGGAGGCGTCGCCCGCTCTCCTCGGCCCTCGCAGACGAATCTGGCGCATACTCGATAGGTTCACGCCCGCCCTCCTGAACAGACGTAAGACGAAGGGAGAGGGGATCCGGCCAAAGCCGGACGATGAGGGGCGCGGGGGATGGTGCTCCTCACCTGACAAGGGCAAGAGAGGTGGCGGTGCTTCTTCCTTATGTCGGGGCGAGGAGGCGCAGGGAGGTGGCCGATGCTGCTCCCCGGCGTTAGGGCGAGGAGGCGCGGCGGAGGTGGATGATCCCTTGAATCAGCGAGCGGAGGCCGTCGTGGGTGAGATCCAGTGAGGGGGCGGAGGATGGGAGAGTGGCGGCGGTGGCGAAGAAAATGCCGAAGTCTTCTGGGGATGGGCGAATTTTAGGGTTACCTCTCTCTTATCCTTAGTCTCATTTACCTGTAGGGCCGCACCGCCAGAAAAATAAATTATTCTGTAGGTCTAAGTAGAACCGTCACAAAAATACATATTCCTGTGAGTTGGTTGCGGAACCCACAGAAAATATATTAGCCCACAGGGTAGCTCTCAAGTGTGGTAGTGAACACAGAAAATATGTATCCACCACTACCATGCAAAGATTTTAACATGAATATTTCTTTCATTAAGACAAGCTGCATTACATTACACCACAACACACATCTTGCTGGAAATACTTCACCCCACATTTCTCCTTGTCAACACCAGTGCAAACATGAGAAATACACAAGCCATAACAACAACTAACAAATAACATCTCTCCTTCTGTAGCCTACTAGTTCAGTCCTTCAGCACAACAATTCTTTCTGTATTGTCACATGACAGCTTTCCTGCTGCCTCCAACTCTTTCCGAGCAGCATCAACCTCTGTTCTCTTCTCCTCAACCTCTCTTCTTGGATAGCCAAAACAAGTTCTTCCTTCTCCCTCCTCGCTGACCAAACTGCATCTCGCAAATCATTCAACACTTCTCTCAAAAAGGTGGTCGTCGGCCCATCATACCAAGCAAAAAAAACCACATCCACCATCCTACAATCCCTAGCCATATTTCAATCCCCAATCCAAAATCAACCCACCCTACCCAACCAAACAAAAATACTTACCCGGGCATTGCGACATTTCAAGTACCAACGGTTGGGGTTGTCCGCACTCCACGAGATCCACCGTGCAGCCTTAACACGGCAGTTGCACATCACGGCCGACTGGTAATCAAGAGGACCAACCCTAGATGGGATGGGAGTGCTCGATGAATGCTGGGAATAGGTCGATACGACCCGTCGCTCTGCAAACTAGCCATCGTCACGCCACCTCTGTTCGCGAATCCACTCCTACCTTCACCGTCTCCGTGGATTGTGCCCTCGCCATCGCCGCTGTTTATGGAGCTAGGGTTCCGTTGGGTAGTTGGGGATTTGGCTCGCCTGAACACACGAGTATTTATCTCCAACCACCACGCTAAGTCAGCTCGTCAACTAGGTCAACAATGCCACGTCGGATGAAACCGCCAGCCAAACCACCGAAGGTGGTCATTTGCTCTGTTTTATAGAGATGAAGGATGCGTTATACCCAGTTTTCGGGTTGAGGGATGTTATTCACGCGAGCACAAGAGATGAGGGAGGAAGAATAGACTTATTCCAAAAACAAAAAAAAGGCCCAAACGCCCAATCGTGGCACAGTCCAATTCATCACTTCAGTTCATGGCCCATCTCCTCCTCCATCTCCCTGACTCAATCACGCTAGCCACCAAACCTAGAGCGGCGCGACCGGCAGCGGCGTTGCGCTGGTGTTTGCGGCAGCGTGGTGCGGCGGTAACGGCGAGCAGACGAGCAGAAATGCGCAAGGCCGCAAGTGGCGGCGCGGTGTGGCGTGGGACGGCGGCGACGCGCCGCGCGCGCAGCTAGCTGCTAGCAGATCGAGCAGCATCAACTAGCAGCGTAAGCGGCAAGTGCGAAGCAGTGAGTCCTCACTTCATGTTCCATTCTTTTTTTATTTCAGCAACAGTTAGCTAGATGATGGGATTTACAAGAATTGAGCTCATTTTTTGTAGTTTTGATTTACTCATAGATTAGCGATATGAAGAAGAGACAACATTGTTAAATTATCTTGCAAGTGATTTAAGTAACACCCTTCCAACTGATGAGAGCGTAATTAAATAAACCAAAAAGACCTCGAGTAGAATTAATTTGATCCTAATGATATCTTTTCTTGATCTGCACAAAGAATACAAATAAATAGTTCTCAAATCATAGATGAAGGAGGGCATATTTGTTGAAGGCTCCAAATAGAGCGCTACTAGCTTGGCTATTCCAAAGACATTAGATGGCAAGGTCTGGTTGATACAAATATGCAATCACTTACTTTTTATTGGCAAGGTACTTCTTCTTTATGGTTTATTTTTTTAATCATGTACTGTATATGTTGAATAACTAGTTCAAAGATAGTTTTTATTAACTTATTAGTACTTTGAGGTTAAGCCTATCCTCTATTTCTATCCTGAATTTTACCACTGTCATCAGGTATGGGTAGCTTCCATTTAATTTCTCATGCATCCTAGTGATAGAGATCAACAAAGTCGTTGGACAAGTGTTGCCAGGTGATATATATATATATGCAAGCGCGACTGCCTTCTAGATGCACGGCCACAGATATCTCTTTATACACTCTCCAGATCATCCTCTTCAAGGAGCTGAAAACGATTAATTTAATTTGCATCAAAACGACAAAAGATGGAAACTGCAGGCGGCCACTGCACCGGCCTCTGAAGTCTGAACTTGTACGTTTTTATGCATGCATGTGATATAAAGCCCAACACACGTCAGCTGCGTCCATATGCATATCCGTCTCTCCCACACGCATATATAAATTGTGCAGGTTGCGAAGGATGCTTTCCTTCCTTCCCTCCCTGATGAGCGATACTTCGATATCGCTAGGAGATTTAAACACATCATGTATTACTCCGTACGTACGTGTGAAGATGGATAGCGACGATGCATTGGCTCGTGCGTCAATTAGGCTCCATCGAGTTTGATCGTTAAGTAAGTTCAATTTATTGTTTCATTTGCACGGCACATGATTGTTTGTTAGATGTGTGATACGTCTGATCATATATATTTCATATGTTTCTTAATTTTTTATGACGTTGATGAGTTATGAATTATATAACAATAGATCATATAGAAAGTATGTATGTGTGTGCACTTTTATATGAACCACGTGTAGTTAATTATATATAGCTTTGTTTTGGCGTGCGAAAAATCGAGATATACTGCGGAATTAGCTGCCAGCTAGGAGCTAGGGGAGAAATCGTCGTGATGAAGTATTTGTTTTTCACCTGGGGTATGTTTTATTTGCTCTTAATTTGTCAGGAAATCTAAATTACTTGTCATTTACGCCGGTGTGAAGGGTTCTGATTTGCATGTTTGTCAAGCTGGTGGAAATTTAAACTTAGTAGTAGTATAATTTATGCCGCTATATACCATGGAAGGTTCTGGTGATGTACATGCTTGTCAAGCTGTCAATGATACGGCCTTTTTTTTTCCTGATTTGCATGTTGTATTGTTTTGATGTTCTTCTTTTCCTTGATTAATTTTCAGCGCGGCACGGCGTATTGTATATAGGTATGTGCTAAGTGTTAACACTCGATCTGATTTTTTTTTTCCAGGATAAATGCCATCTTAACCAGCTGTATGCACTTCATAGTGTAGACAAAGCGACATGCATGCAAGATCTTCTCATTGTCTCAAAGCATATTCGATCGTACACTACTTCTTCACTTACTTTTTAATATATAGTAACAAATTAACTAACAATCGACTATCCTCTTTATTTTTTTCAGACATGTATCCGCACGCATTATTAACGTGGGATGTGGTTCAAAACCGGATGCCGCCGCTACACAAGACGGTCGACCATATATATCATCTTTAGGCCAAACATATATTATATGTGTCCTAGCAAAAACACATTTTTCTTTTTTGCAAATTACAAGCTAGCATGCATATGTAACAAATTCGTTTTCTTAATAGATAAAATTCATTCGCATTTGTTTTTCCCATGTCATCGTCATTAAGATTACAAAACATTTTAGTGAATAAAAAAAGGAACCGCTCCTGCCTGCATGTATCGTGTATTCGTGTTGTTAATTTGTAGTAGTACTGTACTATATAATGCTCTGAAGATCTCTTGGCTAATATTCGTACAGACCAGGTTCAGAAAGAAAGAAAGAAAGAAAGAAACCATCGGCAGCAAATAATACACCCCGCGCGCCAGGGAAGACGACGATGATGTGAGTGCTGCTTGCATTGCGTGCAAGTGGCCTCGATCGGCGCCGCAGGCGGCCGCTAGCTACATCAAATCAAATACTATCCCTTGTCTATTTCAGGTCGTACGTGACACACGTCGAAGCGCATGCGTGCCCTATCCGCAGCCTCTCCCTGTACGTGCCGTCTGTCTGTGTCGCAGCTGTCTCCACCACACACACATGTACTCCACACATCGATGGCCTGATCTGACACGCATCGTCGTCGTTGCCGTACCTGTCGCCTCCTAGCGTGGACGCGTTCTCTCTCTCTCTATCTATCTATCTATCTGTGGCAGCGCGCATATCTGCAAAATCATCATCGTCAAGAGCAAACGCGTTCCTATCTGCAAATAGCTACTAGTACAGTTTAATTAACTCCCAACGTAACTAAATATCGGTGCTATGCAGAGATCGATCACGTATGCCTTCTATACACACGTCTTCCTCTTTTTTCTGATAACCCCGTCTCCGTCTATACATTTATATCGGCGCAAAATATTTGACGTGCGTGGACAAGTTTACAGGTGCACGCAAAATGGGCAAATCTATTAATCTACTGCTCATATACCTAATGCTAGCACTCATATACGGCGCAATGCAAACAATTATATATATAATAATACAGGGCCGATGTGTGGATCTGATCATATAACAGTAAGTACAATTAATCTACTATCGAAGCAAATCGCCCGGTGATAGTTATATATCCCAAATCAGCACTGAATTATTCCTTTTTGCTGGTTGCACGGGTCATAATTTTGGAAAATCTTTTTTTTTTTGCTGTGGAAAGGAAATTAAGATAGTATATAATAATTAACTATAAACTTAATTTGTTTTTTCTGATTAATGGATATTAACAGGTGCATGCACTTCGCCCTTAATTTGCCATGCATGCAGTTGATGAGTTGAATGACTTGATGCAAACGATCGTTTTTTGTTCGCAAAATGCTTATGTTCCGATGCTCGAGGTTACTCACACTACTGCTCCATGATACGATGATGAACATATTCAACATTTTTTTTGTTGTTGATATATATATATTTTCGTTAAAATTATTTCAAGGCAAAACCATTGAAATTCCCTCGGTACGCTATGAGGATCTTGCAGCTGGAAACAACACTGAAATTACAATATGGAGTAGCACGAATGAAGAAAAGTTTCTCTAAAGGAAAAGTTGAGCATGCATATTCTTCTCAGATCGAGATCGAGACGCGAGAGAGAGAGAGAGAGAGAGAGAGAGAGAGAGAGTAGCAGTAGTACGTTCTACGTACGTGAAGCCTAAACGAGAAATCTTAAAAACCCAAAACTATTAGCCATAAGATGATAAACCCTGCACCGATCACTTCGATCGGATAACATTGATATTTATGAAAAGATGATACGTAGTAGTTATTTATCATCATTAAGAAATACATGGTTGCCTATATATATAAGAGCAATATGTACAGCCAAACTTCCATATTTTGCTTTTAGCAAATGCGTCACACCTTTTGTACTGCTAATGCATATTATATAGATTTGCCATTGTGAAAGTAACATAATTATATTAGTCATGCGAATTATTAGCTTCATTTATTAATCGTTTAAATTAATTTCATTATTATACAACATTTTTAAGTCCTTATATTGATTGCATGTAGAGATTTAAATCAAACATTTAATCCTAGTTATGTAGTAGTCTCTAGTTAGATCGATCAGGGAGATCGCTGGGACCTACATAGAATATTTTTTTAGTAGAAGACCTAGACGGAGACTAAAATAACTGCAGACTTACATAGTACTAGCAGTCAACTACATGTGCAGACTTGCAGATCCTAGCTAAGTGGTACATAAAAGGAACTTACTGCAGATACTCTAATTTAAGTACTAGTATATGCTCGAAGCTATATAGGAAAAACATAATCTGAAAAATCGCCCGAGCTACGTAATAAGCACAAGTATCATTTTGAGAACCAGAGCAATGTAAAACAAGATTATACATAGTATATTTCCCATTTTCATTTTTAAGAAAAAAGACTACAATACTACTGCGCCCCAGACCGGCCCAAATATATACCAACAAACATATCCAGGCCTGACCCACAACTGGGTTGGCAACTTGGCATATACTAGGATATATTTCCTCCATATATCATATGTGTATAGTACGTATATAAGAGCATGAAAAAAAAACTGATCAGAAAAAAAAACATAATTTTGTAGTCTTATTCAATGGAATTGATTGATCGATCGATCACAGCTTGAAGATCCCCTGACCAGCCTCACAATTAATGGAAGTACGTCTCGATTTGAAAGGGGTATTTGCCGACGAGAGAAAGCTCCATCAAAACCAACATGCATGCGTACGTACATAGAGAAAATCATCCAGAGATCGATATGTGGTAATTTTTGATGAGTTTATTCATGATCAGGAAATATATTCCAATATGTGCATATGCAACCTAGCTATAACTATAACTTCTGTGCATGATGTAAACTGAAGGACAATTAATTGTATCCAATATAGATTAGTATGAAAATATATGGCAGAGGTCGATTGAAACCGACAATAGTTAGCTAACTATGCACACACCCTAAGAAATGATATATATAGCTAGCAAATCATCATCTGTCAACTTAATTTACCTTGGTGCCTGCTGCCTTGCTTGCGTCGTTGCCATACTTGATCTCTCTACCTAAGCTAGTGTCCATAATTAATCCTTCTATCTATAGCTCGATCGTCGGAAGCTTGAATTGTCACCGATCGACAGATCGTATATTCGTATACTCTCCAATTGGAAATACTCGGTCTCCAAACTGCAGCGGGCTGGAATCTGCATGCGATATAGGTATTCAGAAGCTTATAGGAAGCAGCGACAAAATTCTTATGCACAGATAAAAAACTGACGATATCTAGAGATCGAGATGACCTGTGATTTACTGATTAGATATGGTGTGTGCACATGAGCTATATTAATTATACCTTCGTTGATTCCTTGCCAGGAGAAACATAAAGCAAATCATGCATGCTTGCATGCTCATATCACTCATGCGAAAAGCTATAGCTATAGAGAGGGTGCATCGAACGCACACAGCGTGGCACGACCAATATCTCTCTTCGTCCGTGTGTAGTATATGCATGTACCCCACACTCATACAGATCGACACAGAGAGAGCTCGCACAGGTTGTGCCACGGCGTGTGCGTCCGACATCACCCCTCTCTGATGAACCAATCCGCCATGAAAGGAAGGAAGCAAGCATGCATGATCGATCTGAGCCTGTGGAATTAAACAACACAAAATATCCAAAGAAGAGACAGAGATCATGAGCCCCTACATACATAACCTTAGTAGCTAATAATAAGGTTTAATTAGCTATACCTACGTGCGTGCTTTGTAGAGAGCAACAGATCTAGCTAAGCTCGCACGCAGCGATGCCGCTGCCATGGACGGAGAAGGTACGGTCCCATTAAATAGCAGAAACCCTAGAAGTGCAAATTTACCTTCCTGTCCCTCTCTTCTGTGGGTCTGAAAGGCCGGCTATTTGGAGACCAACAAAAAGAAGATGAGATAGAGATGCGTGGTGGGCTCGGTAGCCAGCTGCGCCCATTGGGCCCGACCGCTTCTCCAGTCACTGACACCTTCTGGACCGGGATACCAACGTCAATGTGCCGCCCACGTGACTTGCTGTACGCACTGTTTTGCAAAAAAAAAAAAAAAAAAAAAAAAAAAAAAAAAAAAACCGTTTTCCCAAAAAAAAAAAAAAGCACCGTGCAAAACCTTTTTCGCTTACATCATCATGCTTTAAAAGAAGACCAATATGTAAAAAGATTTTTGAGGTGCACACAGTAAATCTTTCTTCTCTCCTCTCTTAAAAAACATGTAACTCCTCACTCCTCCCTCATCACCTGTCCTTTGCTCCCTCTTCCTCACGCCCATCTTCCACCAGCTGATGATAGGAGTGGCCGTGGTGATGGCGGTGACTTGAACGCCCGCGATGACTAGAGGGGCAGCGATGGGAACGGCTGCTCAGGCTTAAGCCGACGTTGCCGGCATCGCTGCGGGTGGATCCGGCGTTGCTGTTGACGGTCGATAAATACGAAATTTAACTATCAACTCCTGCATATATATAAGAACTAAAATATTATATCAAAACTTAGCGGTACAGGTTTACTACTAATCATTTCCACTAGCTTTGGTAGAAATATGTATGCAGGTCATTTAAGGAGAAAATGCACCTGCCATGTGACAAAATGAATCTCTAACCAATCAAGAGCGAGTACAAAATTGGAGGGCCCACTTGACAGTCAAAACTGACCTAAAGTGGGGCCAAACCATCCTCAACCGCCATAGGGGCTCACCTGTCAGAGACCGAAGAAAGTCGGTGGAGGTTGTTCGGCCGAACCACTCCTGGCGCCTCTAACCACCATCTTCCATGTAGCAGCTCCCAATTTGTTCTCAATGACGGTTAAAGGGTATTACCTACAATTCCAACTGCTACAATTGTCAATACTGTTGGTATTTGTTGCGCACACAGATAAATCCGCAAGCGCACGGATACCGCTGTAGCACTTTTCTTTAGAGTATTCCAAGGGCATCGAACACAAGGAACGTGTGTGTATATCTAGGAACAGGATTCAACCAAGGACAACAACTAAATGGTAGGCTTAGGATAGATAGGATTGCTATGGATTCAACTAGCAAATTTAAGTTAAAGGTAAAACTCTATCGAATGCTTCGGGCACCGGCCCTCCCTTGGTCTGCCAGGCTAAGTCCGTCTTTGAGATCTATGATGTACCCGAACGTGAAGGGACCCAAAGGATGGACAGGGTTGTCACCACCGGTCTCCAACCTCACTTTCTGTGGAACACACAACAAACAAACGTAACCTCTAACCTGGGCACCACGTATATGTTATCGATTACTACTCTAGCCTCGGCCAAGAACTTCATTCTTTATCCACAGTCTTTGATGTGTGGATGAGGGTGCCCGATCTTTCGATGAGAGGATAAGTCTATTGGATGGATCAACGTTGGCGATCCGACTACAACTATCCAGGGATGTTGCGCCTTAGCAATCGTTACACCAACTCCAGAAACGGTCGTCAATCTCAACGGATGCACGATCAGCCCAACCACGAGGGTATTTGTTCCTGCAAGCAATTGAGAACTAGCAAGAACAAGCTGAACAAGCAACTCAATTTGCAAATCAAAGATGATGGATTGAATCAACAAAAGTATCATAAGTGGGGTTCCGTAACAAGCAAACCGGCGATCTAACCGATCATGTGATTACTCGGCAAAGTAGCGACGCTTGACTTTGATCTAAACAAAACCCCATTGTTCTTGGCGGCGGATGAAGGTATAAGAAGAGGGGGAGAATGACCACAGGGGTGCTAGCGTCGTGCTGTTACTGTAGGACACGCCCCTAATGGGCCCAACTTGATACACAACTCATTGGGCCCAAATGAGGTGACACGGCACAGTGGACAAAAGTACTTGGTAGTAAAACCATGATTGTGGCCATTCCAAAACAGATATGGACATGGGGCTGGATCCATTTGAAAGTAGACTTGATAAAATTTCCATGAAGTAATTGCACGCCCAAATCAGACTTCGCATGAAGTCGTGGCGGTCGTCAGAAGTTGGCACAGTCCTGCAGTCCGAATCCACCCCGCGCGAATCCTCTCCCCATTGGATCCTCTCCATCGTTCCGGAGTAAAACAAGAGTGCACGCGTCTCCAGGGTATAAACAAGCGGAATATGAACTCAAGAATGAACTCACTTGATAATTGAGTTGACGTGCACGAGCGTGAGTAATAGGACCATGAAGTTGTACTTGTCGAGACGTGGATGTATCGATGGTGTTGATGTCCTCATTAGTCTTAGTACCAGAGCACTCAGTATAAATACTAAGCAACGAACCCGCACCGATGAAAATATATCTCACTTAAGTAAACTAATTAAATAACATAAAAAAAATCTCGAATACTTACTTTATATAAAAAGCATCCACCGAGGTACAAGATCGGATATAGTGCTGACACTCCAGCACTCCTCCGGGACTCCAATGGAGGGAGTGCCACCAACTCCGGCACTCCTCCAGGACATCCTCGAAGAGAACTCCGAACTTTGGGGCACTCCTTTCGGAGCTTCCCCTCACTCTCTTCCCATTTCTAACTCTACTAGAGAGTTGCCTAAATATCAAAGTGAGTCGTACTCCACTTGAGTTGTGTGTTTTGAAAGTGAAGTGAGCTCCTCCTTTTATAGCCATCGTATGGCGGTTGTGACAGTTATCTAGGCCAGGAATCACGCATAGCTGCCAATGGGAGTTCATGAGGAGCATACACGTGTCAACAGATGGCGAGGGGCACCAGAGTCGGTTTGGCCAAACTCCCAGTTCAACCGAACTTCTATGCCAGCTCCCGGCCACTACTTTGGCTGGGAGGCTGCCTGGTGGGTCCCCAACATGTTGTACTTTGGTTTAGCTCAATTCTAGATGGTTTTGATTGACGTGTGGGGACTCCAATCCGTATAAACGTGTCTAATGTCCGGAGGTGTATTTTATCGTATGGTAGGTGATTTTCGTCCATAATTCACCTGCATACAACTATTCACCAAGACTTCTGGAAATGGTTATTAATAACCACAACCTCTAAGTTTGGTATTCCATTTTATATTCTTTCATTTGCTTTTATGCAGGAATTGACGTTCGGATTTGGTACATAAGTAACGTCAACAATTACCACACTATAAAAGGAGGAGGCCTTCACACTTGCAACACACACAACTTGAGCTCAAGTAGAGTATTCCTTCACGTTCAAGTACATCGTAGAGCTACAAGCGAGACTCAACTTGGCAGACCAGGGGGAGAGCCAATGTCCGAAGCAATTGATAGAGTTTTACCTTAACTTAAAAAAAGATTATTAACCCATATGAATCATCTCTATCCTAAGCCTACCATTTAGTTGTTGTCCTCGGATGAATCATGTTATTAGATTATACACACGTTTCTTGTGATTTGTTACCCTTGGAATACACTGAGGTGAAGTGTTGCATCAGTATTTGTGCACTTGCGAGGTTATCTTTGTGCGTAACAAATGCCAACGAGTATTTCACCTAGTTCACAACATTATTACATGCATCATCCAAAGAAAAGCAGAACAAACCTCCGTTGTCATAACCTTTACCAACAAATGTTCCATATTTGGATACGACATACTTATTGGACTTAAACACAAGTTTAAAACCATCTATACAAAATAGAGAGCCGCTAACAAGATTCTTTTTTATTGAGGGGACATGCTGCTCGTTTTTCAGCTGCACAGTCTTTTTTTCGAAATAAACTTCAGATCGACCGTACCAACACTATGAACAACTGCATGCGAATCGTTCTCTATCAGCAAGGAGAAACCACTTCTAACCTGATAAGAAGAAAACAGGGAAATATCAACACACACATGAATATTAGAATATGTATCAACCACTACTCATGTGAATGAAAAACAAAAAGAACTGTTGGTAAAAATTTACCATACCTCGATGTTCCTCCTCCATCGCTAATAACCATGTTTGCAGACTTTTTATCCTTGTAATTAGGGTATTCTTTGGCCCAATGACTAGGCTCGCTGCACACAAAGTAGTTGTCATTTGTCTTTCCCTTGCCTTTTTTTTCCTTGATTTCTAGTAACCTTGGGTTTGACATCAGGTTTGACCTTCTTCTTGTTGTGGGAGACTTGAGGGTTCTTCTTCTACACCAGATTGGTGCTAGAACCTCTCTCAATCTTTTTGCTACGGTTGACCATTGCCCTCGCCTTCTCTGCAACACCCAAACAGTCACTAAGATTAGTAACATTGAACTCTTTCATGTTGTGTTTTAGAGAAGTGGTAAAGTCTAACCAAGAATGATGCGGACATCACTCCTTCGGATACACACAACAGTCCTCCACTGGTCATTCAAGGACTGATAACAAGAGCTCGCGCGCGACAATTGAATTTAGATGTGAGCTCGTTCTTATGTTCTTCTTTGTACGAATTTGAGAATAGATTGCTACCTAATGATTATATTGTGATTAGAAACAATGGAGAGGACAAGGAGACACTTGGAGAAGGAATTAGAGTCATCAAGGATCATCGAGGACGTCCAAGTTAAGGTGGAGGCCCAAACCAACTCAACTTCGAGCGCAATTCGGAGTCCAGGACCAGTCTGCACTAAAATGGGCGCCCAGGTCGCATACGTGCTCGAATTGGGGCGTTCTTTATATGGATGGAAAGCTAAGAAGATAACATTTCCAATGGTTTGGTCCCACGTCCAAATTCTTTCCGTGTCAATGGGAATCAACCGAACAAGTTGACGTCCAGAATCTGTTTTGGTGCTGCGTCACCGTATTTGGGCCTATAGGCCGTGTATTGTGTTGGAACCCATTAGGGTTGCGTCAAGGGTTGGTTGCACTACCCTAAACTCTATATATCAGTACCCGCTGTCACCTTTAGGGTTTGGGTTTTGCTTAGATTATTCTGTCAAGAACAGTTTCGCCACTAGATCGGTTTGTAAAACCCCAACTTGTGAGCTTAATCATTCATCTGCAATTTTGGTTGTATCCCTCTTTGTTCTTGTTTGTGTTCATCGATTCGCAAACAGGGATTAGCCTTCTCGGCGAGGTCATCCACGTTCCGACACGGGTGATAACTGAAGAGACGTGGTGCTGCGATTGCGGGGCTCAAGAGCATGTTTATTCAAGAAGCCGGATCGATTTGTGTCGCGACTCCGCCTAAATCGTTGATTATCAGAACCTTTCGGAAGATCGGGAACCCTAGTCCACATCAAAGAAGGTGGCAATTTGAAAATAATGCCACCCACCACAAACTGGCCCGGTAACTTGCAGCTTTGTTCTCAAGTTCCTTTGCTAGTTCCTAAATCTCATGAGCTTGCTCTACTACCGAACGGTCATCGACCATCTTATAGTCATAGAACTGTTCCATGACATACAACTCATTGGCAGCATCGGAAACTCTGAACTTGGCTTCAAGTGCATCCCACATATCCTTACCTGAAGGCATGTGCGTGCACACGTCCAATATGTTTTCATCCAATACACTTATAAATGCTCCATGGAACAAGCAATCTGCATACTTGAACTTAGCCTCCTCCTCAAGGGAGAGAAGTCATTCAGTTGGCGTGCCCCTGAAACAATGAAACATTGTGTTCATATTTCTTACGATCACAGATAAATCCGTAAGCGCACGAATACCGGTGTAGCATTTCACCCATGAGTATTCCCAAGGGTATCATATTTATATTTCCGCAAGGAAGGCGATGATTGTTGATGGTTGTTAGCGATCAGTTTCGCCCGTCAATACTACCAAAATAAAGAAGAACTAGTTATGCTTGCAATGCATATTTGTGTTCAAATAATAAATATTACACTAGCACTAGAATTACTAACCTCTTGCAGAGAATAAACACAAAATGAAGGAGAATCGACATCAAAACAAGCAATCAATCAATCGAACGATGTCGAGAATCAGACTTATCAATGAATGGGCCAAGAATGCAGAAATGACACGACCAATTGGGCCAAAATTTACAAGTCTGCATATGGGAGCAAAAGAGGAGGCCACCTGCCGAAATTTTCCCAGTCTGTTTCCCTCCAATGAACCATGCTGTACAAAAACTATAGCCGTTTCCCACGCTAGCTTGTGGTTAGTCCGCTTAGTGCTTCACAACAGTAGCTCACGAAACCAGTCTTTTAATTGTAATGAGCATGACCATCAAAACCATGTGCTCACAACCCTCCATTAATCAGGTTTTAGTTGTCAAATTAATTAACCAATCACAATTAGCCATCATGAGCTACCATCAAATAACGATCATTAAGTAATAGTGAAGCATTCATTATCCCGACAATGTACTAATGTTTCTAAGCATGGATACCCATATATAAAGTCCAAGGTAGTCAATTTATAACCCAAAGGGTACTCAATGCAAATTGGTCGTACAAAGGAATAGCCACTCGATGACATTCGAAAATAAGAGCACAATTGAAATAATAGAGAATTTAAATAACGGATCAACACGCTCAAAGGGTGTTTTCGGATCTATGTGACTTGCCTTGCAAACAAGTATCTTCAATTCATCTTCGAAAACTTCTCCAATGAACAAGTGATCCTCCGAAACGACGGAAACTGTACTCTAACACGCAAAATAAGAAAAAAACACTAACAGAAACCAAATAAACAGTACACGTAAAGTTCATAAATAGGTAGAACTTGAATTTGGATGAATTATAAGACTTCAATGACCACATTCCGAGTTCATATGAATTAATAAAGTTTTAATCAATTAAAAGCTATAAAGAAAGCTACCAAATGGTTTATGACATCGTATTTAATTAATTTAAAACTGAAAAGGATAATAACGATGCCAGCAATGAGAGAAAATGGACCGACGTCACTAAAAAGTGGGACCCACGTGTCATATGGAGTAATGCATGGGTCTACCATGGACCTAGTCCAAAAAGATAGCCCACGGTGTACCACAGAAATCGACGTCTAGGATTGGTTGACGAAAGTTTGACCTAGATCAGAATACTCTAATCAAACTTGAACTTGGGTTAGGGCATCACAATGTTGGCAAAAAAGGTAGCATTAAGCATTTAATGCTACTAAGTTTTGCACCTTTGCCATTGAGGAGATGCACCATAAGCATCACCAAACTAATAGCCTCATCTTTTCGCTTATGTTTATGCTTATAAGACAAAATTTGAATTTTTAACCGTAACTTTGGAGTCGATTTTGGGGGTTTTTCAATCGTAATTTATTTTTCAACCTTAGCTTTTAGATCATAAAGAACACGTATATAAAAATTTTATTTACAAATTATTTTTCGTTTGCAAATATATCGCAAATGATGGAGTCCTTGTTGACGGTCGTTAGCGATCAGTTTCGACCGTCAATATTACCAAAATAGAGGCGAACTAGTTATGCTTGCAATGCATATCCTTGTTAGAATAATAATATTCCACTAGTATTTATTTCAAACAAAAATATTCCACTAGTATTTGGATCACTAACCTTTTGCAGAGAATAACTATAAAGTGGAGGAGAATCGACATCAAATCAGACGATGTCAAGAATCAGACTTATGCATGAATGGGCCAAGAACTCAGAATTGACATGATGAATTGGGCCAAAATTCACAAGTCTGCATAATAGAGGAGGCCACCTGCCGAGTTTGGGCCAGGTGGGCCCAGCCCATGGTTCGGCCGAACCTCCCGTGGCGCCGATGGATGCAGGGTTTGGATGGACAGCTGGGATTGATCCCCAAAAACGGTTGGAGGGTATTACCAACCATTCCAACTGTCACAACCGTCATTACCTGCCTATAAAAAGAGCTCCTCTTCTCACTTCACTCACACACCTCAAGTAAAGCTCTCTCATATTCTCTCAAGTTAGTTTAGTGTTATCAAGCTAGTGGAATAGCAATAGAGTAGAAATCAGAGTCTGAAAGCCTTCGGAAGAGTTCGGGTATGGCTCTAGTGTCTCTTCTCTTCTCTTTTGTAAGCTTTGTAATTTATTTAGAATACTCCTCTTTATACATTTATGGTATTGGAATACTTTCCGAGTATACGAATGCCAACTTTACATTATATTCATGTTATACTGATTATACTGCTAGCTTATCTGGGAAATGCTTTGGTACGTGTATAATGTTTGCGTATGCAATTACTCTATGTCATGGCGATGATATTAGAGTAGTATCTGGTAGTTTAGGCGTGGTGTCTAGATTACGGGATATCATTATTTGGGGTTATATGCTGCGGATGAGAGGTGGGCCGCTGATGGTGACAGCTCAGTACGGGCATTCCTCCGCGCATGTATATAGTCCTAAGTTAATTTCCTGGGGAGGGTACTCCTCCGTATTTAGCCCCGGTTGTATGGTCAAGACGGGCTGTCCTAAGGAACTCGGCAGTCAGAGGTGGCTTCTCGAAGTACCAGGAGGGCATCGGATAGAGGGTATTAGCTACTATATCAGATAACTAGGATGTATGTATACTATGCATATTAGAAGTATAAGAATAGATTCTCTTTCTCTTTTCTTTCCACTGAGCTTAGATAATTCATATGAGAATGAGTAGCTCCTTGCTTGTGTGTCACTCTACCTTTCGATTACATTAACCCCTGCTTAGACTATGATTATTATAAGTAATATATAAATTACTAGATCAGGTTCTCTCTACCATGATCTTCCCACGGGATTAAATAAATATGATACCCTTGGAATACTCTGGGGTGAAATGCTACAATGGTATATCCGTGCGCTTGCAGATGAACTCTGTAACCATAGTATACCAGGAGTATTTCTACGCCATTGCTGGGAATTATATTTCTAGTAATGTCGTTAAGAAATACCAACCGTCCTAAAATGCACCTTTAGAGGCCACAAGACATCAAAATATGAGACTTACCATTCATACTAATAAAATACATTCCATTGAATTGTTTTTTATCGTCATTCCATTAAATTGTTTATTTGTAGCTATTTGTTTGCCATCCAGGACCTTTGACCTTTGACCTTTGTCATTTTCTTTTCTTTGGTGAGGCCCAATGTGACCCACCTTATGTTCTTACCGGTCACAAGCATTGTACATATGGCTCTTGTGACTTTTTCCAGTGGGTCCCACTTCTATTGCTCATGGTGCCACAAGCATTGGCCTTGCCCTTAAGGACATTCACAGTGCACACACGTGGTATGTGGCAATATTAAACGCTTCTGTGGAGGAGAAAGGGGAGTGGGGACAGTAACTTCACTAGGTTCGTGCAACCAAAGTTGGTAACGAGAGCCCTGCAACAATTTCATCAGAAAAAAGGAATCAAATTGCACGTAACAAGAAAGTGAGAGAGAGAAAGAGAGAGAGAGAGTGAGAGAGAGGAAGAACGGTGTCTAATAGATTGCGCCGGAGAATCTCACCGGAGAGGGCTGCGGAGGTGGTGAAGCGGCAGCAAGCCCGACCCCGCCGACGGTGCCCTTGCCAGCTCACGCCTCCTAATCTGCGTTGAAAGATCTCGCCGAAGAAGGGAGAGGAGTAGGGGTGTCGGCGCTGCCTGATTTGCCCATAGCTCATGTGGTGGTGACCGGAGTGGAGGAAGGAGGAGCGGTCGTCGGTTCGATATGGTTAGCGCGGCCGCACCGCTGCGGAGCTCGTCGCCCACATCGCCAGAGGGTTCTTTGATCGCCGCTTGGGGGGGGGATTTCTTGACCGTAGGTGCTGCGTTTATTCTGGGAAGCCATAGGAGGAGAGGAATGGACGGTGCCACAATTGTGGCCGGAGCTTGGAGGAAGGGGACGGTGGTGGTGGGCGGCGGCTCGATCTGCCCCGCGCAACCGCGCTGCCGAGGGAGGAGGCCGTAGGGGGAGAGGAAGTGGCGGTGCCGCGGTGATGGCCGTAGCGGGGGAGGGAGAGGGCATTTGTCGTGGGCGGCGACACGGTCTGCCCCGCGCGGCTGCGCTGCTAGGGAGCTCCTCTATCACCGCCGAGGGAGGAGACCGGAGATGGAGAGGGAGGGGCGGTGGTGGCTGGACATGGAGAGGGAGGGGAGTTGGTTCAAATCATAAGGAAAGGTAGAGGGGGCAGAAAGACCGAGAAAAAGGGAAAACTTTATTTTGTGGGTCTACTTGAGGTTACAGCGTTGTAAAACTTGTGTCTAACACAGTTCTTCAGCCTATGTGACATGTGAGGTGCGCCAAATACATATGCCGCACTGCTGCTACCCTAAGGGTGGTGTCACATGGTGACACCTGGCAGCCACGCAGGACGGAGTGGTGACATGGCGACGATGTGGCGCTGATGTGGCAGCCATGCAAGATCACCGACGAGCGACATGGGAGATAGGACCTCATGGAGTCATGGTCACCAGCGAAATGTGATGCATCCGCGGTAAGCAAGGACATGGGAAAGAAGAGGAGGACACAACGATCCTTACCACTACTTACACGAAGATGGACGGTGAAGGGAGAAGCCGGTGGCAAGCTTTTGGAGGCGGAGGTCTTCGGGACATGCCGACGACGGTGCTCCGACGATCCTCGGCGAAGAAGAGAGAGTGACTGAGGTTCTCCTTGGCAGTGTGATACCGACGGTGGCTTCGGCATGGTCGGGCGGTGACGGGATCAGCGGTTGGAGATGCGGCAACGGCGGACCGCCTCGGGTGAATGGCGACGAAGGCCTTCCTGGGGCCTTTGTTGGACGGGAAGTGGAGGCAGGGCTTTGGCTTGCTGTTGCAGTACCTACGGTGGAAGTAGCGCAGCTTGGAGATGCCCGAGGTGACAACGTGACACGACCGAAAATCGGCGGTGGCGGCGGAGAGAGAAGGCAAGCGCCGCGGCGGCTCTAGAGCACGGGAAAAACTCGTGTTAGGGTTGGAAAAGAGAGAGGAGGTCTGGGGCATGCTATTTATAGCCAAAGGAGGAGGAGATCGACCTTGACACGAGAGAATTTGATGGCAGAAGAGCTAGGGTTCAAAGAGAAAACAGAACTCAAATCATACATCGAATCCACGTGATTTACTACGGAATTTCCTCTGACTATTGAGTGGAAATAAAGAGGAGTATGACGCGAAGAAATCCCCTCAACCAATTTGGGGAAAACGACCACAAGGCCGGTCGGATTTGGTGGTGGAGTCAGGCGGCGTTGGGCTCTGCTGGGAGGAGTCCGGCCAGAGGTAGGAGGCGGACCTGACATGTGGGGTCCGGTCTCACATGTCAGCGGGAGCAGGGAGAGGAGGTATGGAAGGGACGCAAAGTGGACTTGCAGCGCGAAACAATGGGCCGGCGTGGTGGTGTGGCTATGCCAACAACACTAACTTTGCATTTTTTACAAATTAGTTCTTCATATTTTTTTATATTATGCAATAGTCTAATATTTGTTTGAATCAATACCATACATAGAAAATTCGAAATGACATTGACAAGTGCCCAATTACAAGAAATACCATCGACAAGTGTGATTTCCATAAAATGCCATTCTACAGCGACTTTGTCCTATAAATGCCATCGGCGTTAGAGTTCCACCCATCCCGCCCCATTAAATGTATTGTTCAACCTATAGCACTTAATGGAGGGCGGCTAACGGAACCCTAACGGCGATAGCATTTCTAAAACAAAGTTACTTGTATGATGGCATTTTATGGAGCTTGTACTTGTCGATGACATTTCTTGGAATTCGGAGCTTGTCAATGGCATTTATTGGAATTTCTATATATTCAAATAAGTAAACAAGTAATACTAGCATATATAAATATATTTTATCAATGACATATTATTATGTGATAAGTCCATTTTACACCCTTTAACTCTTCAGTTTGCCTAAACCACACCCTCAAACTGTAAAGCTGGGTATCTAACACCCCAAATATCAAAACCGGATACTTTACTCCGGTTAGCAATTTTAGGCTGGTTTTGGTACAACTGGATGCCACGTCAGATGCCACCTCTACTTTAAAAATCCACGTCAGCAAGAGGGAAGGAGTCCCACTACTCACTTCCACCTGTCTTCTTCTTCCTTCCCCTCTATCTCCCTCTCCCCTCCCTCCCTGCTTGATAAGCTCAATGGAGGAGGTGAGGTTGCTGGCGAACTCCCTCCGTCCCGGTCTCCATCTCAGCATCCACTATTCTCACTCCCTCCTCCCCTCGCAGAGCTATAAGTGGAGTGGTTGGGGATCTCGCATCGACCACCTCAAAGAGGAGCTCACCGGAGTCCCTTCGATACTGCCTAGATCTGACGAGGCACTCGGGGTATGAGGACGGGGAGGTGGGTGCCCCTAGAGCACATCCTTCCGTCGTCGCTGCCCGGTCAGGAGGCTCGAGGTGTGCTTGAGACCGAGTCCCACATCCTCGAGCTTGATGTGGAAAGACGTGGTGTTAGTGGCTGAGCTTGGCGCTAGCGACTACTGAGGCAAGATATTGGTGGAGGTAGCGAAGCTAGAGCTCGACTGCTAGCCAGGAGGAGGAGAAAAGTCGGATTGGGGGAGATTGGTGTGGGCGGCGTGGAGGTCGGTGGTGAGCAAGCGAGCTTGAGCTCGATTTCTTCATCCGTTTTGTGTTGGAGGATATCGTAGGCAGGCACCCTTCTGGTCACCGGTCTCCTGCTCTTCTTGGCGGTCGTTGGTCTAGTCCTTTGTAGGTGATGGGGGTGAGGTGGTGGGGTGTCTTTCGCTGGTGATGGGGGTGAGGGTCGGGTGGGGTCGTGGCACTAGTTCTCTACCGCCGCTCGATGAGGTAGCGGTGGTCGGGACGCGGAGCTTAGGAAAGACAGAGCACGAGCTCAACTAGGCATTGGAGCTCTGGGGCGCTCTAGTCCGGCAATGGTGGCGGTGGCCGAGGAAGAGATCGAGGAGGCTGAGAGAGAAGAGAGGTAAGAGGTGTTCCCTAACATGTGGATCATCTGGATCATCTCGTCAACACAAAACCACCTTAAGGGGCTTATTGCACGGTTTTAAAAGTTGGAGGGTGTTAGGATATCTGGTTTTAGAGTTGGGGGTGTAATTTAAACCAATAGTTGAGGGGTGTCATTGGACTTATCCCTATTATTATATAAGTTTTTTACCCATAACAAAGCATACGGACATTTTGCTAGTTATGCGAAACATGTGGAATAAAATCTGATATTTTTCATGAACTATTTCAGAAAGTGGAGCCAGGAAATATCATCGTCCGCCAAAGAGGAACCCGCTTCCATCCTGGGAACTATGGCTGTGTTTAGTTCCCTTCAAACTTCCAATTTTTCCGTCGCATCAAATATTTGGACACATACATAGAGCATTAAATGTGGACGAAAAAACAATTGCACAGTTTGCATGTAAATTGCGAGACGAATCTTTTTAGCCTAATTACGCCATGACATGGGCAATGTAGTGCTACAGTAAACATTTGCTAATGATGGATTAATTAGGCTTAATAGATTCATCTCGCTGTTTACAGACGGAATCTATAATTTGTTTTTGTTATTAGTCTACGTTTAATACTTTAAATGTATGTGTGTCTGTATACATCAAATTTTTTTTTGCCAGAACAACTAAACACGGCCTATGTTGGCATGGGAAAGGATCATACTCTCTTCTGTCTCAAAGAAGGACACGTGCGATTTGAGCGCAACAAGCTGACTGGCAGAAAATGGGTTCATGTTGATCCTGTTGCCGGGCACATACTCCACCCTGTCTACGCCAGTGATTCGACCACTGCTGCTGAAATGGAGCCACTGTAATGGCTATGCATGGATCGAAGTAATATGTTTGTAGCTGATAGCTCTTGTGATGTTTTGAAGTACCTTCTCTGCTTTCAAAATGGAACTTGTACCAATGAACCACATTGTAGGCTGAAATTGGTTATATAGCCTCTTTGGTCTTGTTCCCCCATAAAACACGTTATTATACCTTTTGGTTTCGTTTTGCCATTTATTTTTGTATTCTTATACATTTTTTGGCACCGGACAAATTCAGAACGACTTTCAATGTGAAGGAGGGAGTAGTACCTTCTTGGCTCCCTCTTCTTTCACTTATTTCTTCTCGGTAATAATTGTACTGCTTCGATAATATGTTTTTTATATCTTTGTAATTGACATAAAAATTATTGCTCTAAACTTTGTTGAAATAACAGTTCCCATTTATCTCTACTCAGACAACCATGGTTGTTCCTAGGCAAACCAGACTACCAGAGCGACCATGCAGGGAGAGACAAAGGGAAATGTTAGAGTGGGCCGGATTTGACCCAAAGACAGAAAACGGGTTTAAATGCTTTCCCTTTCAGAAAATCACCGAATGATCATAGGGTTAGTAGAAGTAATTATTGCACTTCGAATTAATTTTATTAAATGTTCTAGAGCATCACGAATTTATTAGATATACTTATACCGACAGATTATTAAGAAAATTGCATTCCTCGTTTCTCAACTTGTAGAGTTTCACCTAATCTAAAAGGGAAAAGTCCGCATTACACCCCTGAACTATTGGGTAAGTACAAATTACCCGCTCAGACCCGAAAAGCATATATCTTTCACCTTCAATTATCAATACCAGATGAAAAACCCCACCGACTCAAACCGAAGTGGTTTTGGTCCTACGTGGCAGTCCAGTTAGCAATTCTTATTTTTAAATCGATGGGTTCCACCCATCAGTCTCATCCTGTATATCTCTTTCCCCTCACCTTTCTATCTATGTCTCTTTCCCAATCATATATCTCTTCTCTTCTCGGCTCCCCCCTCTCTCTCTACACCGAGCAACCGACAGAAATGTTGTCGACGATGGTGGCGGCGGGAGACACGGGTCGGAGCGGCGGTGGCGGCAGGGACAACAGAGGGATAGTCGAGGACGGTGGCGGCAGGCAGCAGCAGGTGAGGCAGCTCGTAGCGGCGACGACGGAGAGGGAGCCGAGGACGGCGGCAGTGGGCAGCGGCGGGGGAGGTGGCTTGGAGCGGCGGTGACAGGCGGGATGGCGGAGGGGGAGCCGAGGACGGCGACGACGAGCGGGGACGAGGGAAGCAACTCGGAGTGGTGGTGGTGGGCAGGGACGACGGAGGCAGTGTGGGAACGATGGAGGGGGAGCCGAGGACGACAGCGACGGGCGGGGATGGGAGAGGCAACTCGAAGTGGCGGCGGCGGGCAGGGATGATGGAGGCAGCTCCGCGTCACGCCCATCCGCGTGCCTTCTACAGCAGCGCGGTGGTGGACTGTGCACTGGGGAGACAGTGGTGAGCGCGGATGATGTCGACGAGAACCCGAAGCACAGGTCGGCCTGCTGCTGCATGCTACCGCTCGCCGGCGTGGAGCTCACGATGAACGTCACCGACCCATACATTGCTGCCAAATTCCCCGCGCCGGCCATCACCTCCAACTAGAGCTACTGCGCTGTGTGCCACGACGATGTGGATTGCTGCTGCTTCCTCTTGAGGCACAACTCAACCGCCGATGCCACTGCCACCGTGCGGGGCTCCTCCTCGGCATTTGATCCGCGCACGCGAGAGTGACAGGTGTGAGATGGGAAATAGATAGGGAGGAGAGAGATATGGCAGGTGGGCTCCATCAGTTTTTTTAATAAAATTATTGTTGACTGGACCGCCACATAAGATCAAAACCACTTGCAAAGCTGCTGAGGAGGAGGGGGAGGGGGGTTCATCCAGTATTGATTGTTGATGATGAAAGATATCTTGTTTTCACGTCTGAAGGAGTATTTCATACTCACCCAATAGTTCAGGGGTGTTTTGGACTTTCCCCAATCTAAAAAGCTAAATTATTTTTAGATTAGGTAAGTGCATTACTCTCTTCATCTTAAAAATCTGAGACATATTTTTCTTTTGTTACCGAGATCAAGGAACAATTAACTCATCCATTATATGCATGCATGCATGCAACCAAGCAATGTTAAGATGTCTATTTGGAGTTCAGTAAACAATTTAATTTAGCACATATAAACTATAAATATGCCTATGTCATTTGGAAAATTAAAAAAATGAAATATGCCTTAAGATAGTGGGAGTATTAGAAAAGTACTAATAAAGCCCGAAAGGTGGTTGTCATATCCAATAACTGCCTTCGCCTACTGTACTAGTTATATTTGTGGTGTAATATTTCTCATTAAAATAAAAAGAATACGGTTACATTAATTTACATTGTAAAGTTTGAAACCTAGAGAGTAAATTTCAAAACTTGTATTTGAATTTTCTAGTCCACAATACAATTTCATTTGGAAACATAGTATAAATGTAGGCACACATAAACACACACTCACCCCTATTCCTTTGAAATACACACTACATAACATAATTAGGACAAAGAATAACTGATTATCTATTTGAAAGAGGAGATAGGAGAAACATGTGTTAGATTGATCTCTGGCTGCTGAACAAGACAAACACACATGGGCTTGGCCCACCCCATGCCAATGCGCCCTTATCGACGAAACTACTCAAGAAACCCTGAAAGGAGACGGCATCATAGGTGCTGCTACGTAGAAAAAACCGATAGATATGAGACTTTCCTCACCTTTCCATACATCTATAAATAAAAACTGGTACCCAAAACCACTCATTTGTGTCGGTCCATAAAAAACTGGCACCAATAGTTACAGTTGCCGATTCTTATAATAAAGCTGCACCTATGGACGTCATATAGGTTCTGGTTCTCGTAATAAACCGGCACCTGTGAGTGTGGCACAATAGTAAAGGATTTTTATCTAAAGCGACATATCTAGTTTTCACATGTGCCGGTTCTCAATAAAAATTGGAATAAAAACGGCACCAATGATGACACTACTCATATATGTGTTTTGTATATAACTTTTTTCATATGAATTCATACGAAAATAAACTTATATTAAATTTGTAGAACTTGACGATATCTACAACCTTGTAGTTGATCACGTTTTGATTTGAGGTTATTTGGATGTCCAAAAATATGTTAAAACTTCTCAGTTCTATTTGGAGAAGTGAATTTTTAAATTTTCTAAACTATCTCGGATGTGAACAAAATGTATATGAAAGTTGTATTTATAACTTTGTTATTAACAAAAATTTTATTTGGGCTTATCTATGATGTTAAATATGGATTATAAGTTTTGGATAAGAGTAGTAACAAAAGAAAAGTATTTGCTTTAAAGAAAACAATTTTTAGGTGAGAAGGTAAGCAGACTTCGGCTGAAGAGAGGTTGCGGGTTTGAACCCTTCAAGCCATATTCGTATGAAAATGGTGCAAACATCTTGTGAGTTGTTGGAAACAAACTGGGGGGCTGTGTATAGATGCTAGTAAAATAGCAAATATTTTATCTTGTGAGCTGTTGGAAACAAAGGTGGTGTTTGAATCTCCTGAAGATGAAGATTAAGTGTTTCACGCAAAACGATGTTGTAATAACGTGTGATTAATTGAGTTTTAATTATTCCAAACTTGAAAAATAGATTAATCTGATATTTTAGAACTACTTTCATATAGAAAGTTTTCGTACGAAACGCACCGTTTAGCAGTTTGAAAAGCGTGCCACGAGTATCCAAAATTTAATCTAAAGTGGAACTGTGTATAGATGCCCAGTAAAATAATAAATATTTTTTTGGATTTTTTCACGTCTGTAGAAATGAAAAAAGGTTGCACCCTATAGGTGGTGCTGGTTATAAAACCGGCATAGTTAGGCACCTCCTTAGTCCTTAGTGCCATCTGACTGGTGTCGATTGGAAAATCTGGCCCCCATATGGGATTCTCAACCACGATCCTTTACTCACGATCCTTAATCCGTAGTACTGCGAAGCTGGCCACACTCACGATCCTTTACTACACGCAATGATCGGACTTGCCGTCCACGCTATGGACTCGCCCCTCATCCTCTTAGCGCACACACATATAAAGGAAGAAAATCCCCGTACACCGGTGATGACATAAGTACGAGATTAGCTACCCAAATCCCATAGAACCCGAATTATGAGGCGCGCTAAATGGGACCGAAGGATGAGCTCCACCCAATGGCAACCTCACCGCCACGTGCGGCTTCCTGCTCGACGAGCATCTCGAACAACTGCAATGCCAGCTCGACGAAGGTTGTGTTCCGTAGATGGTGTTGGCAACTGTAACGCGCCGCAATAATTAGAGAAAAAGAAAAGAGAAAGAAGAGAGAGAGAGAAAAAAAAAGAGCAAAGCTAGCTAGCAGCCCAACCTATGCAGCCCAGTAGCTAGCCGGCCCAATAGCAAAAACCAGCCAAGCATGCAAGCAGCAGTGCAGCAAGCAGAGCAGCGAGAGAGAGCGTGCAAAGCAGCAGCAGCCCTACAAATACCATCGCGGTACTGTAGCTAGAATAATCTCACCTCATCAATTCAACCTTAAATAGGAAAGCAGCCCGCGCTACTTGAGAAATCATCTTTTGGTCCATTGCCCAAAATCCACAATAATCCCCGTTTAAACCGGTTTTTAGTCTGGTTCTCCACTAGTCCACTAGTCCCAATTAACAACCGGAAAAAAAATCATTGCCCGAGCGCGGCCCCCAACCTTATCTCTTCTCTCTTCTCCTTCTCACCCCTCATTTCTTAACTCTCCTCCTCTCACCCCTCTCCTCTCCTCCCCTCCGGCGGGCCGCACCTCACGGCATTCGGCGGCGATAGGCGACCGGGCGGTGGTGGCGGCCTCCCTTCCGCCAAATTCGGGAGGGGAGGCGGCCGGGCGGCAGCGGCAGAGGCCAGCGCGGAGGGCGGCGACCATCATGCGCGGAGGGCCGCCCCCGGCGGCGATGGCTGGCCGCAAGGTGGCGCACAGCCGGGCCGGCGGCCAGACGCGAAAGCGACCGTCGTCCCACGGCCGGGCGGCGGCGACTGGCGACTGTGTATTTTTTTTATTTTTTGAATTATTTGTAGTGAATGATTTGTATATTTTGTTGGAGATTTGTTTTTGTTGATTTGGGGTTGATTTTGTGATTGATTTGTGGATTGTGGATGTGTATGTATTGTGGATAATTTTGTTGTGCATGATTTGTGGATAATTTTATTATGGATGATTTGTGTGGATTTGGGTGGGGTAATATATACAAGCAGCAAAAAAATATATAATAAAAGAAAAAACCAACTGGGATGTGGCCCCTATCCATCTTTAGTCCCGATTGGAGTATTACCAACCAGAACTAAAGATGGATGTTTTATCCCGGTTATTTCACCCGGGACTAAAGATACTCATCACTAGTCCCGGATTCGTATAGGGGGTTACGAACTGGGGATAAAGACCCATTTTCCACTAGTGCTGGTCACTAGGAATTCCGAAATTTTTGTGTTAAAGCGAAGACGAAAAACGCAGTGAGTTGCTGTGTTAGGTGTGGTCCATCTGTATGAGTTAGACCCAATACCGTTTCTGGCCCTGGGCATCACAGACGGTATTAGAGCCGACTCTTGCAACCCTTGTAGCTATACATGTATATGTGTACGTACGCAGGCATACGGTGTATATGGGATGATCCCGAAGTGG
Organism: Oryza longistaminata; assembly: GCA_009805545.1. Classification (NCBI taxonomy): domain Eukaryota; kingdom Viridiplantae; phylum Streptophyta; class Magnoliopsida; order Poales; family Poaceae; genus Oryza; species Oryza longistaminata. Next base: position 32,272,098 of record CM020181.1, read on the forward strand.
TTGTATGGCATGACGGATGTGCGCCGAAATCGTACATATACACGTGATGCTAGCAGGGGACCATTCTTGGTCAGTTTGAAAAGCCCAAGTATAGATGGAGTTCGACGGGGACGTCGAATCTTCGAGTGTGGGTGTATGTAGCGCCCCGCAATAATTAGAGAAAAAGAGAAAGAAGAGAAAGAGAAAAAAAAGAAAAAGAGCAAAGCTAGCTAGCAGCCCAGCCCATGCAGCCCAGTAGCTAGCCGGCCCAATAGCATAAACCAGCCCAAGCATGCAAGCAGCAGTGCAGCTAGAAGAGCAGAGAGAGAGAGCAAAGCAGTAGCAGCGGTACTGTAGCTAGAACAAACCCACCTCGCCAATTCAACCTGAGGGAGACCAGCTTAAATAGGAAGGCAGCCCGGTCACTATTCCTGAATTTATGAGTTAAAGCGAGGACGAAAAATGCAGTGATTTACAGTGTTAGGTGTGGTCCAACTGTATGAGATGGACCTAATACCATTTTTAGGCTCTGAGCGTCACAGCAACTAACCACTACTGCACAAAAAACGAAATATAGAGAGTTTTATAGTTGGAGAAGTGGAGGTATGAAGGAGTTGTAATCGGTTGAGAAGTGGAGGTAGGTCCCTCCGTCCCAGAATATAGAGAGTTTTATAGTTAACGGAATATAGAGTTTTATAGTTCGAGAATTGGAGGTACGAAGGGTTGTGATTGGTTGAGAAATGGAGGTAGGTCCCTCCGTCCTAGAATATAGAGAGTTTTATAGTTGGAGAACTGGAGCTATGAAGTTGTTATGATTGGTCGAGAAGTGGAGGTAGGTGGGAAAAGTAAATTCTACTGCACGAAAAGCGGAATATAGAGAGTTCTATAGTTGGAGAAGTGGAGGTATGAAGGGGTTGTGATTGGTTGAGAGGTGGAGGTAGGTCCCTCCGTCATAGAATATAGAGAGTTTTTTATTTGGAGAAGTGGAGGTATGAAGGGGCTGTGAAGGTAGGTGGGAAAAGTGAATTCTAGAGGGTTATGATTGGTTGGTAGAGAAGTTATATTTTCGGACAAATCCTAAGTCCTAAAAGTTATTATATTTTAGGACGGAGGGAGTATAGAGCTTGTGATTAGTTAAGCACTCTGGTACTCCCTCCGTCCCAGAACCAGAATATAGAAAGTTTTATAGTTGGAGAAATGGAGGTATGAAGGGGTTGTGATTAGTTGAGAAGGGGTTGTGATTAGTTGAGAAGTGGAGGTAGATGGGTAAAGTGAATGATGGAGGGTTGTGATTGGTTGATGGAGAAGTTGTTATATTTTGGAACAAATTCTAAGTGCTATAAGTTATTATATTTTGGGATAGATGGAGTATTAGCTTTTTTTTTTTGGAAAAATGGATCAATATGATCTTTTAAGTAACTTTCGTATAGATTTTTTTAAAAAACACCGTTTAGTATTTTAAAAAACGTGCGCGGAAAAAGAGGGAAGTGAGTTGGGCACTCTTGCTACCGAACTCAGCCTAAATGCGGTGATAATGGCTTTATCCTCAACCGGTCAGTACTCAACTAATTCCGCGTGAACAAAGTCGGTGATCGTCATGTTTATAAGAATTATCTTCAACAACGTGAACAAAATGAGGTAGCAAGGAAACAAATAACTAAATAAGTAAAAAATATGTGGGGTCATATTTTTAGCCAATCAGATGGACGAAACTATGGACAGTAATAGTTCAGGAAAGTGAAAACTCCTTGTGTGGTCGTTATACAGTAAAGCATGCCGATCATGGATTGGCAAGCACCTCGCAAACTGTACATATATATACCGTTTTAATTCACATTGAAAAAAGCAGGTGTCCTTAGCTTGCAAATCATATATATAGCTCGCCACACCAAACACTTGGGCGCGCATGCTCCAAACTTGTGGGCAACCCAAACAGCTACTAGTAATCTTTAGTCTTTACACGCCGACGCCGATGATAATATACGCAAGGAATTAAACACATATATGAATGGACCAGTAATAACTCATTAATATTTAATTACTTAAGAGAACTGCTGTGAGGTCGAGAAGGTCTGGCCAAACGTCCAGCCCGCCGGGGCGACGTCGAGGAAGGTGAGCGTCTGGCCGTCGCTGCTGGTGACCTTGAACGACAGGCTCTGGCCGTCGAGGTAGGCGTTGGACTGCCAGTTGACGCCCCAATTCCTGGACATGGCCATCCACCCGGTCCTCGACCCCTTGATCGACACCGACTGGATGGAGCCGACGCCGCCGACGTTGGAGACGAGCACCAGCTCGAAGTAGTCCCTGCCGTTGATGGTGAACCTCACCCCGCCCTGCTTGGCGCACGGCACCCGCTGGTACATCACCGGCACGATGCCGCCGACGTAGACGCCGATCTTGAGCCACGCCGGCTCGGCCATGTCGAAGTGCTGCCGCGGCGGGTTGCACCACCCGCCGGCGTCGTTGGGGAGCGCGTAGTTCGGCGGGCAGAGGTTGGTCGCCGTGATGGTCACCGACGTGCCGGAGATGCAGAACCGCCTGTCCGCCTGGTAGTCGCACATGATCCGGTAGCACTGCCCGCACGACGCCCCGTCGTTGAACAGCACCGTGCTCAGCGCCGCCGTGTTCGTCCCGTACCCCGTCGAGTACAGGTCCCCGTACCCACACGCCCCACCTGCACACACACACGACGACACGCATGCACATGAACCAACGTCACCGATATGATTGCACGATGGATCGATCCATTCAATTCCTAGCTACAGTAGCTAGCTAGCTACGAACTTACCCATCGTTCCTGAAGCGTCACTGCCGCCGTAGAAGGTGGCGAACGCCTTGTTCCAGCCGGACGCCGTGAACGATGCGGCCTCGTTCCAGAGGAGGCATGTCGCCAGCAATGCCAGGAACCGAGCACACGACGTTGCGGCTGACGAGCCGGCCATGTGTGCGCGCGTGTGCTGCCGGTGAATGTGCTGCTAATGGCCAAACTCAGAAGGCAGGTAGTGTCGCTTAAATAGGCAGGAGAGCTGTAGATAACACATATGCACGCAAGTAGTAGCTAGTTATTTGGTTCGGTGTGAGGTGTGGTGCATGTGGGCAGCTTCTCGGGAGCTGACACGGACACGAGCGAGGGGTGCGTCCAGATCGGTCGGCGCATGGGAGATTCTATCCAGTCGGGGAGGCATGCACCCATGTTCGCGTCAATAAACTGTTGGTGGCGCCTCTGACGTGTGTCGTCTAGGGGTCGCGCGCGCGCGGGTCGGGTCGATCGATGATGCTGCGTTGCAGGTTCCAAACTGTCGGCGCTCGCTCGATTGATCGATCTGGTCCCGGTGTAGATCTGGCCACGCGCGGTAGTACACTGTGTTTTTGCTGTTCGGCATAGTGAAATTCGGCTGCTTCTGATCGAGTGTTTTCTTTTTTTTCTTTTGGCGGTGATTGTGCGTACGTAACGCAACAAAAAGTGCTCCTTTGGGAGTATACGTGATGTGCAGGTAATATATGTTCCGACCACGTCCCGGTATATAAATGCGACGGCTAAATAACTGATACGGGATAATATAGTTAGCTCAAATTATCTCGAGAAGAAATTTATATGTTGTCATGTTGGCATGGCTAGGAGATGTATAAACATGTTACATGTCGTTCTGTTAAAACATGTCAAGTAGTATTTCTCTAATTTGTCTGTGGAGAACCTATTACGATTTTTATCTAAAATTATTGCATATGTGTGGTTTTGTTTTTGTGTAACGATCAATGTTAAAACTTCGCTCTCCCATGGCCCACAAGGCTTCCATTTAGTTGTGTCGGTCACATATATGATAAGATCCGGTTCTTCCAATCCAGATGAACTTCATCATTGGGAGCTTGGGTCATGGAGCTTTCGCAGGAGTTTGATGCTACATCAATCAATAAGTACAAGATTTAACCCAGTCAAATTAATACGACAGAAAAATGGATTACTGTGTTAAAAAATGGAAAATGACCATCTTTCAGCCTTAATTTCATGCTGCGTGGTCATCTTTATCCTGTAATTATGGAATATTCCAAAGTTTTCATTTTAATCCTTTGAAAAAATATCCCTTCAAAAAATTGTTTTAAATAATGGAAGAGGAAAACAGTAGCTCCCGACAACTCTAATACCAACATGCATGGCATCCCCAACTGTAGTTGAGTTAGAACACTATGGGTCTGTCGAATTTAAATGCCTAAAAAGTCTAAAATATCAGCTTATAAACTAACTAGGAATTCAAATTATGAACTTATAAAAAGCTAGCCAATCCATGAAAAATCAACTTTCCAGACGATAACGATGACTGAAAAACAAGCTTGGCTATTTAATTAATTGTCGTTATTATTCCATCTCATCTCGCGATCTCATCTTTCACTATCTTTAATTTCGCAGGTTACCCAACCGCCATCACAATCTTCCCCATTCATTTCCCTCTCACTCTACTGCAGCCACGTTTTTTTTTTGGATATTTAACTATATAGTTGTCACTCTTACAAAAGCTAACTCTTCAAATAAGTTTAGTCCTACAAATTTGCCACCAGAGAGAAGCCACTTTTTCCACTGTGAAGTGATATGTATGCTTGCTAACAAGCTGGATTTTTTACATTTTGATATTTTTTTTACAAACAGACTTCTAGAAAAACTTAATACAGAAATAGACCTTTTGGTGCGCCAGCGACGCTGGTGCCATGGTCCTATCGTCCTACGTGACAGTGTCAGTGCCGCTGGCGCCATCACCCTACCACCGTGGCACCTCAGTGGAGCCACCGATCAGACTTGGCACCTGGAGGGACAACGTCAATGAGGCTAAGTACCCCCTCCCCTCACACTGGTGTGCTCCCCACACCACGCGCCATCCCCCGGGGGGAGGGGAGGTGGGGGGACTTAACCTTCCCCCTCTCCCCCTGCTCACCCATTCGTCCCCCAGCCGAGCTTGAACATTTTTCCTCCCCTCTCTCTCCCCTCTCACATCTCCTTCTCGAATCTACTCAATTCGGAGCCGTTTTTTATGATTTCTTGGGAAAATCGAAGAGCAAGGTATACTCCTCCATTCCACCATTTTTTTTAAATTGGTTGAATTTGTAGATCAAAGAGTAACCCTAGAAACCATTTTTTGCCCAAATTTTTTATTTTAAGTTTTGCAATTGCGGATTTGAGGCTTGTAGTGTTACACGTGTGCAATGTGCTTGTAGGATCTTTGATATTTGTGAATATATATATATTGTATTGTTAATTTTTAGTTAAGATATGAATGGATGGTTATATTGAAAATTTGATTTAGGTAATTTTTATAGCTATTTATTATATGGATGAGAGACAAATTTAGTGGCATGATAGACTAGTTTGGGTGGTATGATTGACTAATTGTATGTTTAGGACACCATTAAAATTTCTTAGTTACCTAGTACTTGTGCTACTTACCCATCATTGGGAGCTTGGGTCATGGAGTTTTCGCAGGAGTTTCATGCTACCTCAATCAATAAGTACAATAACCCAGTCAAAGTACAAGATGGAAAAATGGATTACCGTGTTTAAAACATGGAAAAGGTGCATATTTCAACTTAATTTTGTGTTGTGTTCATCTTTGTCATCCACTAATTATTGAATATTCCAATATTTTATTTTAAGGATAAAAATGTTTTAAATAATGAAGTAGGAAAACACTAGCTCCCGACAAATCTAAATACCAACATGGCATCCCCAACTGTAGTTGAGTCAGAACACTGTGGATCAGTCCAAAATTCTAGTTAGGAATTTGTATTAAGAACTTAAGATCCTAGCCTAGCATGGAAAATTCAGCTTTCCAAACAATAACCAAGATGGAAAATCAAGCCAACTATTACCTATGATCATTCTTATCTTCTTCCTTCTCATCTTTCCCTATATTTTTGTGGTTTGGTCAAATTAAGTTACACTTTATAAAATATTCATGAGAAATTATTAGTGTTTTAGGCACAACACAAACAATGTGTTGGTAAAAATCGCACAAGAATTTTTTTTAAAGTCGAATTGGTCCTTTCTTCTATTTCTCGCTGTTGATCAAGATTGAATTTAGGTTTGAAATTTCATAGTGTTGTGATAGAACATTATATGATACTGATTTGTTTCTAAAAAAACACTAATAATATGTGGCAAAAGGAGATTGAACTTTAAAGAGATTATTTTTTATGGGTATATGTTTTGAAATAGGTTGGGAGTGTGGATGAAGCATAAATTAAGCATGATAGCTTTTTCTTTATTAAATGATTTCCTTTTCCGGTCCTTATTTTTTTGGGTTTTCTAGGTATGGAGATTTTTCTCAAGTGCTGGGCACGTGCTACACACAAGGCGTGGAGAGGGGTCGGATAGATGACTCCCAATATTTCATAAGAACCTACATATATCTTTTGTTGGTTTGGAATTTTGTAGATGTTACAATCTCAGGTTGTGCCTATTGCATGTTTTAGGAAGCAATGTTATCTGATCGTCCGATCAATCACGATTAATTGTCCTAATTGGTCCCTTGACTCTAATCAAGGACATTCATTCGATCAGCTCGATCAGAAATCTGATCGTCCGATTAATCATCGATTAGGCGCGATTGATCATCTGATCAGAACACCTATCGATCACTTTTAGAACAAGTCTTAGGTTTTAGCACATGTGAATAATGTGCTACTACTGCTGGTTGCTTTATACTATTATTGCTTTCTAAACATATGAGAGAAACTACTTGGTATCTACATACCAAAACAAATAGGAACAATTGCTTATTTGACCCCATTCTAAAGCCTAACTACCAATCTGACCCTGTATTTTCGAGTATGCTCATTTGACCCTCTTTTTCAAAATTGAACATTCCGTCTGACCCTATTTTCATACACCGTTGGGTTTCATTTAGAGAAAAGAAGTGAAATATATTTACTATTTGAACTGACCAAAATACCCTCGAAGAGGGTTGAACCCTATCTATTCGACCCTCCAAAAAATCTACTACCTCCGTCCCAAAAAAAACAACCTCGTACTAGGATGTATCACATCTTTCTATGAGGTTGGCTTTTTATGGGACAGAGAGAGTTTGTTTTGATATAGCAGGGTCAAATAAGCAAGGGCAAAAGGGACTATTTGCACCTTACGTAACACTGTTAACTTTTTTTTCTTTTGGCGGTGATTGTGCGTACGTAACGCAACAAAAAGTGCTCCTTTGGGAGTATACGTGATGTGCAGGTAATATATGTTCCGACCACGTCCCGGTATATAAATGCGACGGCTAAATAACTGATACGGGATAATATAGTTAGCTCAAATTATCTCGAGAAGAAATTTATATGTTGTCATGTTGGCATGGCTAGGAGATGTATAAACATGTTACATGTCGTTCTGTTAAAACATGTCAAGTAGTATTTCTCTAATTTGTCTGTGGAGAACCTATTACGATTTTTATCTAAAATTATTGCATATGTGTGGTTTTGTTTTTGTGTAACGATCAATGTTAAAACTTCGCTCTCCCATGGCCCACAAGGCTTCCATTTAGTTGTGTCGGTCACATATATGATAAGATCCGGTTCTTCCAATCCAGATGAACTTCATCATTGGGAGCTTGGGTCATGGAGCTTTCGCAGGAGTTTGATGCTACATCAATCAATAAGTACAAGATTTAACCCAGTCAAATTAATACGACAGAAAAATGGATTACTGTGTTAAAAAATGGAAAATGACCATCTTTCAGCCTTAATTTCATGCTGCGTGGTCATCTTTATCCTGTAATTATGGAATATTCCAAAGTTTTCATTTTAATCCTTTGAAAAAATATCCCTTCAAAAAATTGTTTTAAATAATGGAAGAGGAAAACAGTAGCTCCCGACAACTCTAATACCAACATGCATGGCATCCCCAACTGTAGTTGAGTTAGAACACTATGGGTCTGTCGAATTTAAATGCCTAAAAAGTCTAAAATATCAGCTTATAAACTAACTAGGAATTCAAATTATGAACTTATAAAAAGCTAGCCAATCCATGAAAAATCAACTTTCCAGACGATAACGATGACTGAAAAACAAGCTTGGCTATTTAATTAATTGTCGTTATTATTCCATCTCATCTCGCGATCTCATCTTTCACTATCTTTAATTTCGCAGGTTACCCAACCGCCATCACAATCTTCCCCATTCATTTCCCTCTCACTCTACTGCAGCCACGTTTTTTTTTTTGGATATTTAACTATATAGTTGTCACTCTTACAAAAGCTAACTCTTCAAATAAGTTTAGTCCTACAAATTTGCCACCAGAGAGAAGCCACTTTTTCCACTGTGAAGTGATATGTATGCTTGCTAACAAGCTGGATTTTTTACATTTTGATATTTTTTTTACAAACAGACTTCTAGAAAAACTTAATACAGATATAGACCTTTTGGTGCGCCAGCGACGCTGGTGCCATGGTCCTATCGTCCTACGTGACAGTGTCAGTGCCGCTGGCGCCATCACCCTACCACCGTGGCACCTCAGTGGAGCCACCGATCAGACTTGGCACCTGGAGGGACAACGTCAATGAGGCTAAGTACCCCCTCCCCTCACACTGGTGTGCTCCCCACACCACGCGCCATCCCCCGGGGGGAGGGGAGGTGGGGGGACTTAACCTTCCCCCTCTCCCCCTGCTCACCCATTCGTCCCCCAGCCGAGCTTGAACATTTTTCCTCCCCTCTCTCTCCCCTCTCACATCTCCTTCTCGAATCTACTCAATTCGGAGCCGTTTTTTATGATTTCTTGGGAAAATCGAAGAGCAAGGTATACTCCTCCATTCCACCATTTTTTTTAAATTGGTTGAATTTGTAGATCAAAGAGTAACCCTAGAAACCATTTTTTGCCCAAATTTTTTATTTTAAGTTTTGCAATTGCGGATTTGAGGCTTGTAGTGTTACACGTGTGCAATGTGCTTGTAGGATCTTTGATATTTGTGAATATATATATATTGTATTGTTAATTTTTAGTTAAGATATGAATGGATGGTTATATTGAAAATTTGATTTAGGTAATTTTTATAGCTATTTATTATATGGATGAGAGACAAATTTAGTGGCATGATAGACTAGTTTGGGTGGTATGATTGACTAATTGTATGTTTAGGACACCATTAAAATTTCTTAGTTACCTATTACTTGTGCTACTTACCCATCATTGGGAGCTTGGGTCATGGAGTTTTCGCAGGAGTTTCATGCTACCTCAATCAATAAGTACAATAACCCAGTCAAAGTACAAGATGGAAAAATGGATTACCGTGTTTAAAACATGGAAAAGGTGCATATTTCAACTTAATTTTGTGTTGTGTTCATCTTTGTCATCCACTAATTATTGAATATTCCAATATTTTATTTTAAGGATAAAAATGTTTTAAATAATGAAGTAGGAAAACACTAGCTCCCGACAAATCTAAATACCAACATGGCATCCCCAACTGTAGTTGAGTCAGAACACTGTGGATCAGTCCAAAATTCTAGTTAGGAATTTGTATTAAGAACTTAAGATCCTAGCCTAGCATGGAAAATTCAGCTTTCCAAACAATAACCAAGATGGAAAATCAAGCCAACTATTACCTATGATCATTCTTATCTTCTTCCTTCTCATCTTTCCCTATATTTTTGTGGTTTGGTCAAATTAAGTTACACTTTATAAAATATTCATGAGAAATTATTAGTGTTTTAGGCACAACACAAACAATGTGTTGGTAAAAATCGCACAAGAATTTTTTTTAAAGTCGAATTGGTCCTTTCTTCTATTTCTCGCTGTTGATCAAGATTGAATTTAGGTTTGAAATTTCATAGTGTTGTGATAGAACATTATATGATACTGATTTGTTTCTAAAAAAACACTAATAATATGTGGCAAAAGGAGATTGAACTTTAAAGATATTATTTTTTATGGGTATATGTTTTGAAATAGGTTGGGAGTGTGGATGAAGCATAAATTAAGCATGATAGCTTTTTCTTTATTAAATGATTTCCTTTTCCGGTCCTTATTTTTTTGGGTTTTCTAGGTATGGAGATTTTTCTCAAGTGCTGGGCACGTGCTACACACAAGGCGTGGAGAGGGGTCGGATAGATGACTCCCAATATTTCATAAGAACCTACATATATCTTTTGTTGGTTTGGAATTTTGTAGATGTTACAATCTCAGGTTGTGCCTATTGCATGTTTTAGGAAGCAATGTTATCTGATCGTCCGATCAATCACGATTAATTGTCCTAATTGGTCCCTTGACTCTAATCAAGGACATTCATTCGATCAGCTCGATCAGAAATCTGATCGTCCGATTAATCATCGATTAGGCGCGATTGATCATCTGATCAGAACACCTATCGATCACTTTTAGAACAAGTCTTAGGTTTTAGCACATGTGAATAATGTGCTACTACTGCTGGTTGCTTTATACTATTATTGCTTTCTAAACATATGAGAGAAACTACTTGGTATCTACATACCAAAACAAATAGGAACAATTGCTTATTTGACCCCATTCTAAAGCCTAACTACCAATCTGACCCTGTACTTTCGAGTATGCTCATTTGACCCTCTTTTTCAAAATTGAACATTCCGTCTGACCCTATTTCCATACACCGTTGGGTTTCATTTAGAGAAAAGAAATGAAATATATTTACTATTTGAACTGACCAAAATACCCTCGAAGAGGGTTGAACCCTATCTATTCGACCCTCCAAAAAATCTACTACCTCCGTCCCAAAAAAAACAACCTCGTACTAGGATGTATCACATCTTTCTATGAGGTTGGCTTTTTATGGGACAGAGAGAGTTTGTTTTGATATAGCAGGGTCAAATAAGCAAGGGCAAAAGGGACTATTTGCACCTTACGTAACACTGTTAACTTATCTTAACGGAATAGTCAAACAACATGTTCGATTTTCAAAAGCAGGGTCAAATAAGTAAACTATGGAAAGTATGGTCAAATTGGTAGTTAGTTTTCAAAACAAGTTCAAATAAAACAATTGCCCCCAAACAAACAACTATAGTTCTCCAAAAAAAACTTGGCAATATGATAGTCAAAGAATAGATGTTGGACAGTTTCATCATGCATAGAAAACAATATTTGGTACAACCATTTCAATTACTTCTTGCTAAATTATGCTCGGTTAGTACTACCCCTTTAAGCAAATATCACATAAAGATTATCATGTTTACGGAATGCGAAATTTATATTAGGAATAGTACTCCTAGTGATATTCCAGAATATCATCACTGAAAATCTATCAATAAACTTCATAGGCCATAGCCTACTTTTGGAGTTGAGTAGAAAAATATATGCTCTAGCTTACAAGAATGTCCATGTTTTAAGGAAAAATCAACAATTACTACTTTTGAATAGTAATTAATTTCAAATATATATGTTTAGTTTCACACATATGACATCATTAGATTTATATTTTGAAAATATTTCATATGAATTTAATTGTATATTTATTCATAGAATATTATGCAATAACTCTATAGTTATTGATAATGTATTATGCCATAGCTTATTAGTAACATTTAGAGTATTGGGAACAAAGGGAGTATTGAATTGACTGCAAATCAGGCACACATATTACTCAAAAAATATTTCACTACTTGACCGGAAATGTTTTGGGCGATTCAAATGATGAAACAATAATGATTGAAACATTCCACTCATGTAAATGAAACATCAAGCTTCAACTGATGAAACATCAACATATCCCTACAAATCGAAGTAAGAAAAAATATGTAACACCAAAAGAATTTATACATAAATATTTTGATATAATACAAAGAAACATGTAAAACATATATGGGATGAAACATGAAAAAAAATGACAAAAAAATATGCCAATCCAGATCTAGGTCCTTCTTACTCTCCGATGGCTGGATCTAAGATTCCTTCGATGAACTCGTGCCTATGACGTAGTGACCCGGTGCTCCTTACCTTCGATGATCTTGCCTTCCTCATTGTCGGAGTCCACAGCAACGGCCATCTCCTTCATCGCTGGTTTGCCACAATGGGGTCATCCCCCTCCTCCTCTCCACTGGCGACATCCTAGATGTCTTCTTACTCTGCCCGCCGCAACAGTCGTTCTCCCCATCACTATCGCCACCAGGTGGCCATGGAAACAACAATACCATCATCACCGCAACCTTTTCATGTATGTGGTGTGAGGTTTAGAGAGAGAAGAGAGAAAATGAGGGGATAGAGACCTAGAAAGAGAGAAATAAGGACGTATAAGTGAGTGGTGCAGATATTCGATTTTTTAACCAGGATCGGATGCCCGTGTTCGATTTTTAGCCAGGATCGGATGCCCAACCCAGCGTTTTTAAGAAAGTGTTCCAATTTTAAGAACTAGTGAGCGTGCACGTGCAAGGCACGTCCATACATACATACTCTCTCAGGAATTCATCTTGGCTCTAGCTGTTGGGCGCGTGGCTCCAGCGACAAGTTGGAGGCAATAGCAATGGTGATTCACGACCCATGGCGCAGCTCACCCTCTGCCGTTGATCATGATCCATCCTGTTCATAAATAATCGCACAGGTTATTAACTACTAATGCAATGAACAAAGATATCTAAAGGAACAATAGATTCTTGCAGTGTGTGCTATAGTCCTTCCATAATTTGTCCAGCTCATATGGCCCAAAGCAAAGTATTTGTTCAAAATATATGTAGTTATGTGAAATTTACTTTGAATAAAATTATGTCTGACTACCTTCAAATGTTTTGCATGCCTCTTGTTCGAGCAAAATTGGGTGACGTAATAAGAAAGTAGGTCTCAAGCACCATAGATGCTTGCCTGCAAAATAGCAATTGACATAATATTGGAATATTTCCTGTGCGAAATTTGTTATCTACGGCCAGTAGCCCTTATGTGAAGAAATATCATATTGATCTTAAATATAAGAAAAGAAAAATATTGATTTTCAGTTGCTTATCCAGTGTGTAGCAGCATGGCAGTTACTGAGGATGACAATATGCATTGGTTGGCAGGAAACTACAAATGCATTGCAAGCAACCAACACAAGTGCTCAATTCATAGCAAATACTGCCCATACATTGAAATGTTAAGAAAAACAGAGTGGTCTGTTAAACCGGCTTGCATTTGTAATAAAATCATTAATGAACAGCTAAAGTTTGGACTATCATAGTACATGTTGAACAGTATGAAATTCATATTTGACACCACACATTTATATAGGCTCCTGGAACACAATTCATATACCGAATAAATCAATCAAAATAGATTATACATGCAAAAGAAATTGCAATTGGCACTAAATTTAGCTGGGTGGCATAATTTTCATAGTATTATATTCACTAATTCCAAGCATTCATATTTGTACAGGACCATCTATAATTTTGTTTTGAACATGTAACAGCTTCGTGGATTGCAAAAAACAGAAAATGTGCAGCACAAAACCACAAAAAGTTCAATGATTAGGAGTAAATGAGAAAACCAATCTTAAAACGTGAATATAATTACACGGAATGAAGTTGTGTATATTGAAAATGCAAGGAAAACACTGATTAACTTGATCATTACCTTTATGTCTTGTTCTAACTCCATCACTAACAGCATCCCCTTCACTGATCAAAACAGTGGATGAGCACTTCCAGGACCCATAGAAGACCTGCTCCAACAGAGAAGAATATAAGCACAATAGAGCTATGTGTTTTTCCTTCAATTCAGTGAGTCCAGGTTTCATCAGTCAAAAAAAATTAATGCAATGCATCACGTAAATTGCTACCTACAACAGTGTCTCGAATCAAAGCTTTGGCACTGCACAGTAGGCAGCATGCATTTTTATCAGGAAGGCTGAAATTAAGGGAAATAAACAGCTCCAAGCCTCCAACCAATCTGAAAATGCATCATTTAGCATAAGTAGTGATCTATGGCCATTTCATGGTTTGTCAACATGATTTCTTTTGGGCAGCATCATAGGAGGCATAACTCTCTTTGTTCTAAATAAACATGATGTCTATTAATGTATATATCCAGAAATTTTAGGAACAAACATGTTACCTTTCAGTATCACGGTTCCTGAATAGGCTTGGGTAGCACCAAAGCCAGCATAATTTGTGATATCTCTTATGGGCACCCTTCCTATTTAGGAAAAAGAATGAAACATTAATAGCATGCCCAAACAATAGTTACTAATGAAGTAAATAGCAGTGGCACCTGAATAGGCTTGGGTAGCACCAAAGCCAGCATAATTTGTGATATCTCTTATGGGCACCCTTCCTATTTAGGAAAAAGGATGAAACATTAATAGCATGCCCAAACAATAGTTACTAATTAAGTAAATAGAAGTGGCAAAGAAAGCAGAATCATTACATAGCAGTGATCCCTACCTGTGACGATTGTAGAGGGAGTGCAGCATACCTCTCTGTCACGCTTTCTCCTATCCTTGGCAGCAGTTAAGTTTGTAACATCGACCATGGCAGGTCGTCCTCTAATGTGTGGCAGGAAAGAGTCAAATCAAACCATTATGTATCAATAACATGTTGTGGCTCTGTTAAAAAAAACATGTGAAAGCCTTTTTACGATTAAACAGATAAAAAACTTTTTAAATAGAGAAGCTAAATAAATATAGGCACATTAATCTGGAACTGTAAAAATTGGAAATGAGAGATAGGCACTGAATTACTGCATGTTAGTAGAGAAGAAAATGTCCAGGCACTTGTGATGTCCCTGCAATGCTGCAACAGAAAAAAAAATGTTCAGAGAACAAATTGTCCAGCTAATGATAAATCCCTGCAATAGTTGAACAGGCATAAAATTTCAGATAGTTACCCAGCAGAAAATTAAAAATCAAATCAAGTATGCTCAAGCATCAAGTTCTGTTTTAGTTTGTAAGTAGATGAGAAAATGTCCAGGTACTTGTGATGGTCCCTGCAATGCTGCAACAGACAAAAATGTTCAGATGAAAATGTCTAGCTAATTATGATAAATACCTGCAATAGTTGAACAGGCAAAAAAGTTCAGATAGGTACGCAGGAGCAAATTACAAATCAAATCAAGTATGCTCATGCATCAAAGTTCTGTTTTACTTTGCAAGTCATATGTGTGCGGATGACTGCAGGTCAATGGGAACAGTAACCTGAGAAAGAATTAGATCGCAAACTTTTTTGTTTACAGAAAGAGCAAATTATTCCTCGGGCTTGCTAGGCCGAACCATGATACAGTTATTTACACAACCTACACTATTACCTTCAGCAGTTGACATTGCACGACACAAATGTAAATGGAACATATAAAGGACTGGCAGAGATGCTTCTAATTACACTTAGAATCAGAATATGTGTAGTCTAACACCAAAATTTGAAGGTTACTCATGACCAATCCTTTTGCTCAGTGCTCAAGGAACTGTACCAGTTGTTTGCTCTCTTCCTTTTAAGGTCAGTGGTCTTTGAATCTGTTACTGTACGAAGCGAAGGTATAAGCTGCGATGCCAGCGAGTATAAATACTTGAAGCCATATAACAGAGTAGGTAGGGTAATATCTCAATTCATTTCTCAAATTGGATATTTCCTATAATAAAAATAGGAAATTCGACTAAAACAGACTTATCTCAGAAGTAAGACACATACATGGTCAGCAGGGAGAGTCACTGTGTTGGTTGCAATAGATCCACTTGGAGTTGAGAAGCTCAAGAGTGGTTTATACAGAGACCCCTACTACAACTGCAGCACTTTAGAGATATGTCAATTGATCCCAAAGTCAGACCTACAGGAGATAGAAAAGCAGACGAATCAATTCCATTTAATTTCAGTTCATCCTATGTGTAAAGATACTTCTTAATTTTCAAATAGATTTCAGTACAAAAAAATGACTGCCTATACTACCAAATGCAGGGGAATATTTTGTTTTACCGAGGATTGGAATCAGCTCTTCACAACTTCGCCGCCCTTTTCAACCCTTCAATCCAATTTTCATCAAATCAGTCAAAATTATGAATCCAACCAAATAAAAAAATTGAATACTATCAATACCAACATAAACATTCAGAATAACATTTATGTTTATACCTCTAATTTACTCGCACATCCCGACATCAGGCATGATCCGCCTCTGCCCCACCTCTCACCTGGAAGGAAGGTCTATGGCAATCAGGGTGGAGAGCAGCTGAAAACGGCAGCCATCGTGAGGAAGACAGACGAATTGATCCGTGGCATTTAACATCTAAAATAATACAGATTGCATCAACGGGGAATTTTTCCCCTTTCCCTCTACCTCTTGCGCCTAATTAGCTTCATTTATACTACATGATTCGGTGCTAACCACCACAGAGCAAGTTGCGCATCAGCCTGCTCGTCTGGAGGCTCCAAATCTGTCATACACTGGAATATATATAAATAGAAATTTAAAAACATAAAAAATGTTCCACCTTATGTAGCAAAAGAACAAAAGTGAATCATTTGGCAACAAAATCAATTGTCTACTGCTTCTTCAGGCTCCATTTCTCGGAGAGACCACTCAAAACTCAACATGATGTTTTCGGTTATCTGGCTTTAAAGATTAATAGTATGATTATGTGAACCATGTTAACGAATTAAGTTTGAGTGAATGGATGCAAATTAACAGAGAGAACCACACCTGAGAGGAGAGGTCGGTGCCGGTGATGATGGCGGCGGCGGCCACGACGCCGTTAGTCAGCACGGGAGAAGGTGTAAGCGACCTGAGGCCACGACGGCTGTGTGCGGCGAAGGAGAATCGGCGACGACGACTGAACGGCGGCGGCGCGGAGATCCTGAGGCAGCGGGGAGAGGGGAGGTGGGCGATGCGAGGGAGAGGGGAGTGCGGCGAGGGGAGGTGGGCGACGCGAGGGAGAGGGGAGAGGGGAGAGGGGAGTGCGGCGGGTGAGGCGGGCGGCGGAGGTACGGCGTGGGGAGAGGCGTGGGGAGGGCGGCGCGGCGCGACGTGGGGATGGCGGAGGTTAGCGACGCGCTTTTTTTTTCTATTTTTCTCGGTGCGTGGTTACTTTCTTAGGGATGACAGGTGGGTCCCACGCGATAGCGGATCTGAAGTATTGCAGGATTAGGGATGAACTTGCACTTTTATCTCTACTACTTAAAAAGACCGTAGTGGTTGTGGTGACTCCAACCTGACAGGCTCCTCCCATCCGCGAGCGACGCTCACCCCCATCTCGCTCCTCCCCCTCCTAAAATCGTGTTTTTCTGCCCATCCCGCGATGCCGCGCGTCTCCGCCCTCCCCCCGCCCCATTACCCACGACGCCACCAGCGCCGCCGATTTCGTCGGTACCCATCCCCGCGGCGCCCCAACCCCCCCCATCCCTCGACAGCACTACTGGCAATTCCCTGACTTCCTCGTCGCCGCCCAGCGGGGCACTCAATGAAATTGAGCCTCACCCGGTGTCGCAAGGTGAGGCATATGATTCCTATTATTTATAGATTGCATGGATTTTGTGACCTCATCTGCTTTATATTTGTCATCTCCTTCATCTCTTCCCGTGCCGCCCGCCATGCGCTTCAACCCTAACATCAAAAGGGGAGAGGAGGGAAGGTGGGGTGTCGCCGGTGGTGGGTCACGGAGGGGAGGATGGTGTTGGTGGCGGTGGGGAGTAGGAGGAACGCGGGGAGCCACCAACGGCTACGTGGGCTTTCGTCAAGGTGGTCAATGCTAGGGACCGCATCGTTGCCCTACTCATCATCTGCCGGTGCACTCGCCTGCTCTTTGATTACCGCTTGCTTCTTTTAATATGGCATCTGTGTGTCTTTTGTTTGATGTTTTCGGGTATATTTTTTCGGGCTACTTTTTCTGGTGGAGGAGTGTGGAGGGAAGGAGCAACATGGGCTGACGGTGCTCGCACCTCAAGCAGGTCCCAAGCCCCAGAGCTATAACGGCTCTCTTCTTGAATCGAAAAAACCTATAGAGTAGTGGTGCATTTAAGAAAAATTTCTCTGGTCAAGTACTTCTTTTGGAATTATTTGAACCTTCTGATCATTTTCATGAGAACACTCCTGATCATTTTCATGAGCGGTAAGTTTAAACTCTTACCTATGTAAACAAAAGTAACAGTTGCTACAATGAAGCATAGTGTAGAACTGTATTTCACGCTAAAAATTGTGTTATTTTGAACTGTATATTGCTCGCAATCTTTCCTAATTGCATATCATTAGTGTGTTTAGTGTCCAGTTGAATAACATAATTCTTATTATGAATCTACAGTAAACGCTGTAAAAGATGATTAAACATGAGAGAGCAACAGTGAGCTTTCTTATGGTCTGTCATTTGACCTTGTAGTCATGCATTAGTTCTACGTACTATTTGGTGGCTGAAGATTTTGTAAAATGTTTAGTATTGTTTTGTAAACTACTGACAATCAATGTTTTCATCCAGTGTGCAAAACTTTTGCCTAGCATGCAGTTTAGTACTTGATTTGGAATTGCACTCGGTAATGTAAACTTGGAATATAATTCATATAATATATGTACGATTGATATTTTTCAAGATTTATATGGTTAGATTGATATTTCAAGATATTAATATTAATTTTGTTTTTCCCCAGTTTTTGTTTATAAGGACAACTTTCTTTTGCTTAACATCCATGCAGTGCTTCAGGATAGTCCATTTCATCATTTGAATACATTTCATCAATTTGGCATGTATTCATACTGACTTTTTCATGGAGCAAGGATAATATTCCCTGTAAACGGTAGTCTATAAGCATAGCAGTTGTGAGGGAGATATTACGTAATTTCATATATTGTGTTAAAAGTATTGTGCAGGTTGTTATTTTAGATTTTCAGTAAAATGATTTTTGTTTTGTTTTGTAGGGAGTGTCCGTAGTATATGGTTATGGATTAAATATTCTGGGGGTCATTTATAGGTGTTTGATGGTGAGTGGTACAGACCCAAACTGAGGTTCTAATTGAGGATGATCGCTCCGGCAGCAGCATAAGAGGGCAATTAGCTAGGAGTACCTTTGTCAAGGTTGATCATGCAATTGGCAGACCTCATTCTCTCGACTACAATTGTGGGACTACAACATTTGATAACACTTTTTGGCAGAGCCAGTAGTTTTTGCAGCACTACAACATTTACAACATTTATTCAATTCTTTTTTATGTGTAGGATTAACATCACTTTGGTGGTTTTGGACTCTGGTTGTCATATCACATATATTTTTTGTAGATGTCTTCTAACTTATACGGATGGTAGTTTCATGTGATGATTCCTACAGAGGATGCTAGAATTGAGTCTACTAATTTTCTAGATTTTCTTATAAATGCTTTGTTTGCTTGTAGTGGCTACCAAAGTACCCATATGTGCTATAATGGTTTTGACCAAACGATGCTTGCTTTTCATCTCTAGACAAATTCCTCCCATTGTGTATGAGGTTATGATCATATATAAAAAGACCTATGTGCTCTTTGCAAATTTGCCAACCTTGTACTGTTTTGCAAGCTTATTTTTGAATATCAATTGCTCTGATATAGCAAGTGCAGAAACCAGGATATTCAAGCTGAAGTAATACCTATTAACAATAATGAGCTATCCTTATAAGTAACTAATGTTCATTTGGTCCAGGCTGAGCTCAGCTGATTGCTTTTTGCTGCAAGAGATGATGCATCCAAAACAGTGCAAGTGATTGAGACTAGGACCAGGTAATGGAAAATTCTTAGTAGCCTTTTGTTCAGAAAATTTTCCATATTATATGCTTTATTGATTCCTGGACTATGTTCATTGTGGCGCCTACTGTTTTACATATGGTAGTTCAGATAAAAAAAAGGGATGGCTTTTTGCTTTGTTGAAGCTGTTCTCTAATTGCCAATGTGGATTTTTATTGCTCTCTGCATGTAAAGGTATATGGTGGGCTGCTGACTGCTGAGTGAATTTGATCACTTCGAGCTGTATATAATCTGTTTTCAAAAAAAAGATTGAGTTTTCAGTTTCAATAATTTCAAACTGCTTGCCATGTATCCCCACTCCAAAATTATCATTCATAATGTTTGTCCACCAAGGTCAACGATAATTTACCTTATCGATCAAGATACCATGCACAATATGCTCACATTCTCCCACATGCATGCATTGATTAAAACACAATATACATTATTCATTTTAGCATGCATACATTCTCTCGTATTGTATTTTGTACTCCGATGAAATTTGTGTCCGTATGATTATATGATGATCAACTTGAGAAATTTTAAGTTTCATTATATGATGATCATTTAGGAATGAGGGAGGGAGTATTATTACTCTATGGAGGATGTAGCTTCAAATGCTTGGTTCATGATATCGATGTACTCCTCCATTTTACAACGTAGGTCATTCTAGCATTTTCATATTCATATTGATGTTAATGAACTAGACATATATTGTGAAACAAAGGAAGTAGCTTCGTTTATGTAGATGAAGATTTTTGAGAATGAAGCTTGGTTTTTTTTTTTGAAGAACAAAAGTTTTGGTTTTTCAGTTTTAATAGATGACCTCCAGGATGGTGTCTATCACGGCTCTCGTAGCCGTTATTTTCGTTTAATGATATCACTTATGCATGTTATCAGCAAGTGCTTGGCTTGCTTTCAAAGCATCTAAGCTTTATAGCATGCAACTGAATAATTAGCCCGGTTGAAAGTGCAACGTTGGTTATCGCCAGCTGCTTGATGAATTTTGTTGCCCATTGCAACGCACGGGTATCTGACTAGTATTAGTAATAGATAGATACGTTAAGCTACTTGTTTTATGTGGGGATAAAATCCAGAATCAAGAGCTAAAAGAAATTAAACTGATCCTAATAAATGGCGAAGAAGAGAAATTAATTCTTTCCGTAAAATGGACACCTCTGTAAATACTAGTGTACTCACACCTGTGTGTAGCCATCAACGCGGACTCCCCTGACAAGTGGCCCCACCCAGGCGCAGGCGCGTACCTCCCTAGTAAAAACGCGCGCCGGAACCCGTGAGAAAATACCGGCGAAACTCGAAGACCAATTAAATTCGACCGTTGCCGTTCCCCCGTTTAAAAATCACTTGCCCACCGCGATCCCTTCCATCGCCTCCCCATCCATCCGTCAAACCAACAAACCAATCGAAGACATCACGCGAGGAGAGAAAAAACTAGCCGTTGCGCTACTCCTCCGCCATGGACGCGACGGCGCCGCTGCTCAGCCCCGCCTCGACGACCGCTTCTGGGACCGCCTCCGCACCCGGTCGACACCATCCTCGAGGACCGCCGCCTCGTCGCTCCCCGCCGCCACGGTGAGCCGCTTTTGCTGTCCCCCGTTTGTTTGTTGGTTTTTCTTCTTGCGTGGGGAGTTGGATCTTGATGTGGCGCGATCTTTGCAGTGCGGGGTGGAATCCAGCGGGGGAAGCGGCTCAGGGGGACTCGCTGATGCTGGTGCGTGGCCTCGACTCCGTCGCCGCCTCGCTGGCGCAGCTCTCCGACACCCTCACCGCCGCGCAGAAGGTTCGGGATCCACGCCGCCGGCGTCGCTTGCTTCTTCTCCACTGCAATTCGATGTTGTTGTATTAATTTCTGTGGAGATCTGATGTGCCCGGTGGTATTCTTGCTCAGGGATGAATGCCTCGCCACGTGCTCTTCCCAGGCGAGGGAATGCGAGAGAGGTGAGTGAGGAGGAGGAGGAGCCGAAAGCCAAGCGGCGCTGCAGCTTGGCTGAGACGGCGAGCTTTCGGACGGCGAGACTCCGGTCGCCGGAGCAGATTCAGGTGAAGGTTCAGAGAAAGAAGAATTAGCTGCGGATGCGAAACTGCGTCAGGAGAACGGCGGCATTCAGGCCACTTCGGAGGTCGCCAAGAGCACCAATCTGAAGCGTGCCAGAAATGTCAGTTGGGAGATTAACAGCTCCTCCACATGATCTTTTTCCGGTTGGTTTGGGTTATTTCAGAAAGCTGATTTGGATCAATTTTGTGCGAACTGTCTATGCAGCTGGCGGTCTCGATGGCCGGAAGAGCGGCTGCTCTGGCGAGGGAGCTGAAGAACATCAAATCGGAGCTGCACTTCATGCAGGAGAGATGCGGTTTGCTTGAGGAGGAGAACAAGAGGCTCAGAGAGGGGTATGACAATGGAGTTCCCCCTGAAGAAGATGACCTGGTAATTATGGCTTCGTGCTGGCCTCAGTTCTTGATCTGTCAGACCACTTGGGTTTCACATCCAACAATTTCAACAGCCTGAAAAAATTTCAGCATCTTGGATCACATAACTTCTCTTGATTTCTGTTTAATGAGATTTGTTAGTCTGTCACACTACTTGGGCAGCCCCCAGCATTTCGCAGTCAAGATTGAGCAAGACAGGCTGACAAATTCAGCATCTTGGTTGACATTATTTCTGTTGATTTTTGTTTAATGATACTTTATTTGTTAGTATGTTAACAATTTCCGGACAAAATTTTCAGGTGAGGCTGCAATTGGAGGCTCTGCTCGCGGAAAAATCTCGACTGGCGCAGGAGAACGCCAACCTGTCCAGGGAAAACCAGAGCCTGATTCAGCTGGTGGAGTATCATCAGCTGACCTCCCAGGACCTCGCTGAATCTTACGAGGACGTAATGGAGGGGATGCGGCTGGACTTCTCGTCGCCGCTAGGCAAGATCGACAGCGATGAAGAAGGCGAGCGTGAGAACCGAAGAGTTGCTGTCACTCCATCTGATAAGTTGGAAGCCTTGGGGTCATCTGATGAGTAGATAAATCTGAGGAGAATAAGCTGGGTCTTCTCCAGTGGTGGATTTACTGATGAGTAACAGTATGATCTTCTATTTCTGCTGTTGTATGATGCTTCAATTTGGCCACTCTCGGTGGCCATATTTATGTGATCAATTCCACTTCGTAATGTTGACAATAACAAATGTGTCTTCTGAATCTTAATTCTAAACAAAATTTTAGTCTTTGGGAAGCATATCCTCTGACTTAACTGCATATACAGTTGATTCACTGACATGTGGTTCTCGCTTTGCTATGTCTCACATGTCAGTGGCTCAATTGTACTGCAGTTAAGTCAGAGGATCCCTTTCTTATGAAAATTCATCAACAATGTTAATGCCACAAAAGCAGGCATCACCAGAGTAATTTACAGATTTATGAACTTGACATCTCCAAGACACTCTGATATTCTATCTCCTGCCTGACTTTGGTGCTAGTTTTTCATTGTTTATAATTATATATTCACTTCCTAAGACAAAATTATCTTAACTCAGAAATTTGTTCAACTATAAGAGAATGTTCATGAAAATAAGCCAAAAAAAAAAAGAAAAAAAGGGTCAAATTTCATCCCAAAACACCCCTGAAAATTTTCATTTAACAGGCTTTACAATTCCTGCAGTAAATTCATTTTCTGCCCATTATTCTGCTTTAAAGAAAAGAGCTTCATCGGAGTAATCTGGAACTTCAAATAAGTTAGAACAACAACCTTTTCATTTCTACACATAAATCAGAACCATCAAAATTGGGCGTTAATAGTATACACTTTATGACAATGAGATGAGTATTGATAACGAAAACACAAAGGCTGAAAAGGGAACTTGTACAGTGAGCCATCAACAATTGGCATCATAAATTAATTGCTTTCGACAAAGGAGATAATTTTATAAGGAAAGATAGTATAATTGACAAGGAAAAAATGAAGGTCGAAAACGGAACTCGTACAGTGAGCCATCAAAAATCGGCATCACAAATTAATTGCTTTTGACACAATATTGTCGATCTAAACAAAGGACGGCATTTACAGGACGTGTATACAGTACTGTTCTCTATGCTGTATTCTCTAGTCAGCTTCTAGTGCATCTACAGTAATCGTGATAACTAATTTACATTCAGGTCATCCCGAAACAAATTAGAAGAGGATCAGAGCGGCCAAATTGACCAAAAGAAACCTCAAGACTAAACTATCATACCACATTACTGGGTTGGAATTACTAAGGGGTCTCAACTGTGTAACGCTTGCTGGGTTCCCACCCTTCGTTTCCTCGGGGGAGTAATTCTCAGGTGCTGAAGGGGAGAAACCTGAAGAATTCCGTGAATTGATAGAAAGAGGATTTGAACTATCAGTGTCATAACCTGTGTTGATAAAACATATCAACACCAAATTATGAGTAAGCCTTCAAAGTGACAAAAACAATATAATGATTATTTTACTCACAATTGAATTTCTTCCAACCAAGAATTTTCCTTTCTCGATCGAACACAACACGAAGACCAGTCATGAAATTTTCTGCACGATAGTTATACAATTAGTTGTACTGTATGAACACAATTAAACATGAAAAGTGGTCTAATGAAAACATAATGGAAAAGTACTTCAATTTTAGAAATAATCATGTTCTGCAAGCTACAGACTGCTGAATGTCAATGTACTTGGGGGAAGAAGATATTGGACAAATGAGTGGGGTGGCCAGACCTTCCCATTCCAGATTACATCCAGAAGAACCCCCATGCGGTTCAAAAAGTACAGTTGATTAACACATTTACATGACTACATGGCTATCCAACAATTGAAGAATATACATGTTAGCTGTTAAAAACCATATGTGGTGGCAATGCTAAGAAATAATATATCACCGTACTGTTGTGCATGGTAGGGAATAGCTCTTATGTATTGAACCAATTCCTCAGCCATAATCTTTTCAACAAAGTGGTGGCAAGGCATGAAGCCAATGAAGAACCAATTGCAATGAGTCAATCAGAGTCACACGATAGTTGATGCTGGCAGCATCTTACCGAAGTGTTGGCCCGTATGTTCTAGCTATATGCTGCCTTTAGTGCCTTAGTGGATAAGCGGACTAGTCCTTAGAAAACTGTTGGAAAACTATACTCCTGCATGTTCCAGTTTATTTTTTTTGTGATACAGAATAACAATAGAAGTGTAGCTTATGAAACTGATTCTTAAAATTGTAATTTTTAAAATTGTTATGTTTTTATAAGAAATCTCAAATGGAAATTTGAACCTTCTTGGTTAGTCAAATTTGGACTAGGAGCTAACCAGGTTTAGACATTAGCAAGTCTGCAGCAGACTAGAGGCTGCTTTAACAAATGGAATAGTGGTATACTAATTACCATAAGAGGTGTTATGCCAAGTTGCCAACTAATAACGTGCTCATGAATTATTATGCCTTACATGAAACAGAGAAGAGATTTAGATGTGTGCATTGAGAACATAGAATGCCAACATTTGTAGAGGCAGTATTCCGTAGAAAAAAAAAAAAGGTAGTCATCAGTGAAAAGATGACCCTTGGGTGTCCTTAACTAATGAACAGGAACATCATTCAGTATGGTATTCAAAAGCATGAGAAATTTGGTTCTAGGCAATTTTCAGTTTTTCACATGTCCTACTCAAAAAGGAACAACTGAATTGATTTTAGGATGAAACATAACATTTTTATGTTTCATTCTCGCAGAGGATATGTTCAAATAAGTACCAATATTGTGAAATTTGATTTTTCAACAATAAAAAAATGACTGAATAGTTTGGTCGCAAACTTACGCCCAATTATATTGAGTTTTGCACTCTTGACAATCGCCAAGCAATAAACATACTCATGTTGCTGCAAATTTCAAACAAAACCAATATGGTTACATATAGGGTATACAAACTTACATAAATACAGGTATATGGGGCTCATCGTACCTGAATGGAGATAACCTGCCCTTCATCAATAACGGGAAATACACTTCCACCCACTGTTCTCAAACTTATACTAGGAGTTTGAATCCTATCTTCACTGGAGCTGTATAAGTTAAAGTCAGGATTTGTCATTTAACACAGAATGGCAAGTGTACAAATCAAAAGGTCTGAAAAATATTTTTGTATAGAATAAAACCTCAGATCATAGCAATATTCAAAAGGAATTCTTGAGTCAGCAGCATGACGATTTGCATGAACTTGTGCGTGGAACTGAAAATGAGAAAAAAGTTATGTGAATCACTCCCATCTCAATGGAAGATCAGACCCTCACAGATTATTTACTTACACTCTGTGTTATATATGTATAAGCTGGGTCTGCCAAGTATGTGAACGACGTTCCTGTGTCGAAAATAGTACTAAATTCCAAGTCCGTGAGGCTATTTCCAACTGTAATCTCACTGATGCTGATTGTATATGTCGGACTGGAGAAAAAGATTTTATCCAGACGTGAGATAATAATGGACAAGAAGATAACATAGTACATAGAGTAAACAAAACCCAGGTATTATAGTCCAAATTGCACAAAACCATACGAGTTTTAGCATGTGGCACATTACACCATGTACTATGGTTAAAAATGTTTTAGAAAGCCAAATAGTTGACCTCTTAATTCTTTGATTTGTATATATGAGTTCTGGAATCACATATCCAAAGTAACATGTTCTTTGATCCCGCCATATAGGAGCTGCATCAATCGAAGTTAGATTGCTTAAGATTGGTCATGGGTGTGGTTTTTTGAAACTCTAGGACCATAACACTAGAGGTTATCTGCCACTGCCACATGCCAAAATCCCTATGGTTTCGAGCAACTTGAAATTTACTCTAGTAAAAAAAAGAAATTGCTCACTGTTGCGGGTTAACATCTAGTGGTGTCTCCTCTTGATCTGAGCTGCCTTGATCTCCAAAGCTAATTCTCCCAATACCATCACGGCTAAAGCACATTGCGAAGGAATTAGATGTCAGACCTTTCTGTGCTAGAATGCTAGGAATTGATATCATATCTATCCCAAGTCCAAATAGACCGTTTGGAGCAGCAGCATCCAGAAATGATCCTGTCTGAACCTGTCCACATCTGATAAATGTAGAGAAGATTTTATCAAAATGCTGAACACAGTCTCCTTCACCCATTATATGAAATGTAAAAATTACCCAAATAGTATTTGCGCCTTGAGAATTTGAGGAATGGCATCCTCTGTTGACAAGTAGAGCACATCCTCTACTAGAAAACCAGAAGAAGATGTGTCTGCAGAAACATAAACCATCTTGTATGGACACTGTGATGTTGTAGAGCATTCCTTTCTCAGCTCACAAAATTGGCTGTTGCAAGGAACTGCTTGGCTTGTTGACGACATACTAGGGATGTAAAAGGAAGCCTGAAACCCAGGTGCAGCCAGTGAGTAACTGAGCAATATAGTTACCCAAATCTTATCTTGAGAGAGAACATACATGTAGCAAAAGTGCCACTTGGAAGAAAAATAAATTGTAATTTTTCAGAGTACCAACACAATCAAGATGACAATAGAAAATATTACTTTGCTATAGAAGTTTTAAGTGTGAGAAATAAAAAAACAAGCAGGCAAAACTTTTGTCCAAAAAGGAGATAGACTAAGGTATGTATGAGAAGTTGAGAACAGAAACAAAGGAAATAAAAACAAAAAAAAAATCATAGAAAAAGACAATCAGGTACACTCAAGCTACATATATGCTCAACAATTATATCAAGTGGTACAGTTATGGTTGGATAAGGCTCGAGCACTTGAGTCTCGGCCTCTACTAGCTTCGGGCAGAGCTCCTTCCAACACGGTAGGAAGTCTTCAGATCATAAGAATAAAGTGAGACTAGCAACTTTGTTACATCTAGCCAAGGATGACAATGTCATACTATATAGAGCCACTCCCTAAAAGCTCAATCTAATATTTCCAAATAGGCAACTGATAAGAATGATTGCCCTAATTTCTAAATTTCAAAGTACAATCATATAAATAACTTGGTAGCCAACCAAGCTTATTCTCATGACTTAATTATGCCAGGCAGCAACGAAGCTTCATGGCTGCTGTCTGGCTGGAGGATTACGAACCAGCCCTACTATAGAGGTATTAAATCCATCAGAGGAAGGCCTGAAGTAGAATGGTTTGAGGTGAAAGAATGCACTGGTTTGGTGATGGAAGGATGTAGAAAACTGGTCCAGGATAAGACTTTAGGACCTATACAGTGTTTATTCATAACATCAAGGACAGACTATCAGTATTTATACTCATTGGCTACAACAAACACACTAGAGTAACATCCAAATAATGAGCATATTATCATTGTGTTTATTTGTTATATGACAGAATAGTGGCCCATGCACACCAGCTATAGTAACCCACCACAAGTTACAGCAAATAACATCAAGGACCCTTGAATGATATGGTTTAAGAGATATAATGTATACCTTCAAATTTTTCCTGATGTAATATTAAAGCATTTCTACTCTTGGAAGCTAAAACAACTAAACAAGTATTCATTTACTGGAAAATTTGAAATCGTGAAAGTACACACACAACACAGGCTTTTAATCTAGAAGGCAGCAGCTGCAACAAATGTACAGGTACTGACATATGTTGCACAAATGTACAAGTTCGATGGCATTCTCACAAACCAACATGTTTCATGCCTTGCGTTCCACTTAGTCTGATTTCTGTCTTGCTAAGTTGACTCACCCTTGCAGGATTAAAGAGAGGCCTTGTGATTAAGTATTCTGTACCCACTTGCTGTGTCAGCCCTTGCATCGTAGTCATCACAAACATGTACAATGAGACACATATATCTTATTGTAGATGCCCCATTCAAGGGCCAGTTGATGGGGGTGATACAGAAATCAAGCTAATACCGCACAAAACATGTAGGTGTGTGAGAATATCCACTGAACTTGTATTTTGTGAAACATGTGTAAAAATGCTTGCAATTTGTGCAATTCACTCAAAAGAATAGAAAAAGAAATGAAGGTCTACGGCATTGTACTTATAGCGGACATATTTGGCAACCTTCATGCCCGCTATATACTCTGCAAACTTGACTCTTGATGCTGCCGAAAGGATAGAAAAAATGGTTTACAGCCTAAAACAGTAAATGTCATGTTTCCTTGGTAAATCTCTATATTACTGTTTATGTGAAAAGCATAGCAGTAAGGTGACCACATTTAGGATCTATGAGAACGGCCAACAAGGCTTTAAATGGGTCATTGTTTAGAACATGTGTTTCCTTGCTTTAGGATCTATATTACTGTTTCCTTGCTGCTGTTTATTTTCTTGCCCATGTGTTTTTGACAAATAAATCAAGAGCAAACTAAAGGCCAGAAAGATCAGATATTTTCATCCAACTGAACGGCATAATGCCAGACATCTTAGCGAATCGACATCTCATTCAATTTTTACTAAGCTGTGTAATTAGTAGCAACCATCTTCTGGCACCATAAGTCCATTCCCACATGCAGCATATCACCAAATCATACCGTATATCAGCAAAAATCCTAAAAAGCATTGAACAGTTTAAAAGCCACTGAAGCAACATGAAAATTCTTGCAGCATGGATCGTTGTATAGCTCTGAATTATGCACCAACACCTAAATGAACAAAGGATCTATCGAATTGTCAAGAGAATAGTGCTCTTACCGATCCAGAAGCGGCCGAAGCCGGCGGCGTACACCCATCACACTGGCACGGCAGCCAGAAGAGGTCACTCCCGGTGTCCAGCGCCACCATGAACGTCTGGCCCGGCGTGCCGACCGTCACAAGCGCATAGTGCAAGCTTTTACATATCCACAAAAATGCGACTCTTCACTAAAACTCTCAAGCACCAAACCACTACGAAGAGGGAGTGAGAGACGGGGAGAGGCCTTACAATCCGAGGTTGCTGACCTTGAGGGTGGCGTTTCCCTCAGAAAACGTGAGCGGCGGGGGCTTGTCTCCTCCTCCTCCGCCGTCGCCGCCGGCTGCTGAGAGCGCGCGGCGGCGGTCGTGCCCGTTCAGGGCCGCAACGTAATCGGCGCTGCCGTGCTCCGGCCAGCCTCCGGGGAGCACGTGCCCGAGCGCCTCCGCCCACCGCTGCACCGGAGAAGAGAACCGGTGGTGGAATTCCAGCGAAGGCGCCCTCAGGCGACCACCTCCGCCGCCGCCGCCCGCGACGCTGCCAACGACGAGAAGCAAGAGCAAGGGGTGGAGGAGAAGCTGGAAGGATGACATCGGGGTAGTGGCCGCATGTGATCCGGGGCCGAATCGGGGAGAGGAGGCGTCGCGTCCGCGGCGGCGGGTGGTCGGCGGCGTGCGCTACCGGCCGGAGGAGGCGGCGGAGGATTTTGCGGTTTTGTGGGCGCTGTGTCGATGAAATGGTTTTGCTTTTTAATTTTGAGTATTTTTTTTCTTTCGGCTTTGGTTTAGTACGGGAAGCTAGTTATTGGGTGTAGCACTGCACTGTAGGGCTTTCGCTTTTTACTCGTGGGTTGTTAAAGACTAGTTGGGACTTTGGTCTGTCCAGTTTCCATCTTTAATCTGCTGCTTTTTTTTCTCTCCTTTCGTTAAAGTGGCACGATGTGCATGTGATATCTGAAATTGGACGGAGAAATGAGAATTACTGTTTTTTTTTTCTTTCGGTTCTGGGAATCAATTCCAATCGCTATCGGTCATAATGACCACAATATAACATTTTGATACCTTGGAAACAAATAAAGTACGGTCTAGTAAGCAGAATATTGCTCCGATGTTCATTCTGAATAATTTTGCGGCTTCATCTTTTCGCTTATACTTATGCTCATCAGCTAAAATTTAAATTTTCAACCTTAAATTTAAAGTTGATTTTGTGATTTTTTTTATCAAAGTTTATTTTTCAGTCTTTGCTTTTAGATAGCTAAGAACACATATTTTATTAACAAATTATTTTTTGTTTGCAAATATACCATTTAGTTTATTCCATGAATAAGCCAAAATAATAGGGCGGTCCATATTATTGTGAAACCACTACAAAGTTTTGATGAAGATGAAGATTTTCTAAAAGTTACATGCCGAAAGTTGGAGACCACGGTTATGCAACTCTGTAGTGGCGTGCACCACGCAAGGCACCTCTGATCAAGCGTCCTCTAAGCTCCGGCGTGTGCCGAGTGCCGACGATCACCACCTGTATTAGGCCATTCCCAACCCAATGACTAGGATAGTGTCCATAACATTAAATAAGCTGTCACCTAGGATGAAAAATGATGTGGCAAGTGAATAAATGAGGAAAGAGAAGGAAACATGTCTTGCATGAGACATGGTTTCTACACAACATACAAGACATCATGTGAGATAAGTAGCATTAAATTTAAGTATGGAATAGTAGTATTTGTATTGAAAGAGTAGTATCTAGTACTAGTTTCTTGATGATGTGGAGCTTATGGAAACTATGTCTAGTGTCTTGGGTTGGGAATGGCATGATCTCCACCACGCCTCTGGGGCCACGTGCTGACGTGGCAAAGGCGTGTGATCCAATACGACAATACATATATGGAGACTTCAATAAGCATCATGAACCTGCTAGTATACGCTATGCAATCGCATATGCAGACTAGCTAACTTTACAAAATGAGATAAGTTATCGATTTCATCTATTCTAATTTTTAAGTAATAGTGAGATTAACAAGCTAGATCATGTCTCTAATTGTTTTTAATTTGGAAAAAGTACGAATTACCCCCTGAACAATTGCAGTCGACCGAATTACCCCATGAACCACAAAACCGGACATTCTTCACCTCGAACTTTGCAAACCGGACAAATAAACCCCCCCGGCTCAATCCGCGGTGGTTTTAATCCTACGTGGCAGTCCAGTCAGCAATTTTTCTAATTAAAAAATTGGTGGGCCCCACCTGTCAGTTCTCACCCCTCTCTGTCTCTTTTCCCATTCACTTTCTCTCTCTCTGTGTTCTCATTTTCTCAGATGAACGACGGCGGAGGCAGCTGGCGACGAAGAGGAGCCGAGGACTCCGACAGCTACGGTGGTCCCAGCTAGGGGTGTCGGAGCCGAGGATGGCGACGCGCCTCTGCCTTCGCTGCAGGCCGAACGAGCCAAGCGACCTTCGCCTCTGCCACCGGCGCCCGACCGAGATCCGCCTCGTCGGCGCTTGCACGACCTCCGGCTCTAACACCGCTGCCAGCGCCCGAGCGAGCCCCACCTCTGCCACCGCCGCTAGCGCCCTAGCGAGTTCTGCCTGCCCCCACCCTCACCCGCCGCCATCCGTGACGTGGTGTTCGACGGAGATGCGGCGGCCGTTGACGGCACTGGAGGGGGAGAGTCGCGGGAGGACCTCCACCGCCGGTCGCGGAGAAGAAGGAAGAAGGAGGGTCGCCGAGGGAGCTCGAGACGGTGGTGGGTTCGTCGATTGACCGTGGAAACGAAGGCGATGCAGTCAAGGATGAGCGGCACGCCAGTGGTTGCGAGCCTCCTCCGTCTCCGGCGCATGTGACAACAGCACGGCGACGACGCACACCACCATGTTGAGGACGACGAATCACGCCGCGGTCGATCCAGGCATCAGCCACGCCGGCAGCGGCCACCACCGCCGCCATCACGGAGTGGGCGTGGCCGGCACCAGGCGGAGGGCGCGACGGATGTTGGCACGGCTCCTCGTGCGCAACTGGTGCTCCCTCCGCCGGCGCCAGAACATAGCTCCGGTCGTCGTCCTCCACGAACTCGCCCGCTGCCACCTTGCTATCCTCCCCCCTGGATGGGCCTCGCCGCCGGCGCTATCTGCTCTGCTCACCGCGAGAGGCAGAGAAGGGGAGAGAGAAAAAAAGCAGCAGTGGCAAGTGGGGCCCACCGATTTTATTTGTTTTTCTGACTGTATCGCCACATGTGTGCCACGTAAGCTTGAAACCGCTCCGGAGCAAGTTAGGGGGGGTAATTAGTCTGGTTTTAAAAGTTTGGGGTGTCAAATATCTGGTATTGCAGTTTAGGGGGTAATTCGTACTTTTTCCTTTTAATTTCACACACGATTAGATGTATTAGTCCAGCATGTTGGCATGCTCTTCTTGTGTTTGTTGTTGGCACGAAGACCGGCATTATGCCATCCAGAACAATGGTTATAGGTGATTACTACTAGAGAATTGATCTTTTTGGTCGGCCGAAAACCATAATAACCCCGGTTCTAAAATGAACTGGGACTAAAGATCATCGTTAGCCCCGGTTGAAATGCTCATAGCCATTTTATGATACCAACCAGTACTAAAGATCATTTTTAGTCCCAGTTGAAAAAGTGTCCGCCCTCCTAATCTTTTTATTCCCGGTTGGAAACACCAACCGGATTTTCAGTCCTAGTTGAAAAAGTGTCCGCCCTCCTAATATTTTTATTCCCTGTTGGAAACACCAACCGGGACTAAAAATCGACGCATATATAGTATATAATTCCTCGCACTGATCCTCTAGCAACCACCTCTTCCCTTATCCTCCTCCTCTCTTTTTCTTATCCTCTCCCTTTCCTCTCTCTATTCTTATCCTCTCAAGCAAGCACAGCAGAGTGCGAGCGAGCGAGTAGGGCGGACTTGCGGTGATAGAGGGAGGCGCAGCGGGCAGCGGCGGGTGGCCAGCACGAGGAGGTAGGAGGCGGCAGTGGCATCGCCGGATTGTTTTTGTTCTTTCTCTTTTTTTTTGAGAATTTGTGATTCATTGCATGGATCTGAGATGTATAATCTGTGATGTATTTGATTTGTGTGTGATGTATAATGTATTTGCGATGTTTTTGTTTAGAATTTGTGATGTAATTTTTTTAGAATTTGTGATGTATTTAAAGATAATCCTTTTGTTCTGTGATGATCGGTTTGGGGATTTCACGATTTGGGGATGTAGTGAAGGATTTCACAATTTGAGAATTATTTGGGGATGTAGTGAAATCAATATTCAAAGTTGAAAACAATGAAAATTCAAAAACCAACTGGACCTAGCTTTGGCTCCATCTTTAGTCCCATTTGGTAACACCAACCGGGACTTAAAATGGATTTTTAATCCCGGTTATTTTAACCATCTTTAGTCCCAGATTCGTAGTCCCAGTTGCTTAACCGGTACTACAGGGGGTTACAAACCGGGGTTAAAAACCCTTTCTCCAGCAGTGGATTGTGTCGCATATAGTGCCTCCGCCTGAATGGAGACACGTTGTCGGCACTGCCCTGAACGGCGACATCACTACCTTGGTACTTACGAGACGCCACCCAAAGAATGATCGACATGTACCTGGCCTAAAGCGGTCGCAGACTTCGAACGAATCAGCTCGCACGCCCTCCACCGCACGATATGGTCAACGCTTGCATGACAATGACTTGCCAAGCACATCATCTTCCTAAAGTCTATGTTGATGAGACCGAGAACATGACGCCTGTATGCGCCAGAGACTCCTTGCTGCCACCTCCACACATTGGCACCTCGATGATGCCACACGCATTGTTTACGTGACCCACTGGATTTCCATTGTTGGTCTGCCATCTGAAACGCCAAACGATGGGTCCTACGTGATCACTCGCTCTTGCAATCGACAGCCGCAACCTGGAGTGACGACGTGGAGCTCACGCCCGCCTACCCTCGCTGTTGGTACGCCCGACATGCCTCCTGTGCTACTGCACGCGGCCGGGACGCAGGTCAAAGCCGCCGTGAGCACCCGCCGCCGACCCGTATGGTGATCCGATTTTCTTTGGCACGTAGCATGGAGCTACGAACTGCCGGACACCGATCATGGACTGATGCCAACGAATGCCAATATCGGTGTTGCCCGATGTCGCACCGCCACTCCGCCTTTGACCTCAACACCTTGTCTTTGTTGTCCGTCTCCGCTGGTAGGTTGCTTACACGCTTGCCATTGGTTCTATCCTTCGCCTCTACCAAAAAAACGGAATTGGAGCGGATCTTGCTCTCCATTTGTGGAACAAGACCGTAATGGCTCATCGAGCGAGCACATAAGATGGGCCAACTGGTTTTTCAATCTGGTAAGTATAAGGAGGTGGGCTACGAATCGTAATTTGTCCTCACGTTGGCAAATGGCATGCAGATCTACCTCAGTGCCGGGGTGCGAGAACGTACCTTGGAAGTTGGCCACGAATTGGTGGCAATGGTCCTCCTATGAGTACAGAGAGCCCTCAGGTAGGTTCGTCATCCAGGATCAAGCCTAGGCCTTGAGGATGATGGGGAAATAGTTTGCCATCATATTATCATCGCCTTTGTCTGCCTGGATCGCAATGGTGTAGATCTAGAGGAACTCCACTAGGTTGACAAAGACATCATATTTCTCCGTTAAGCTCGGCAGGAACTTGGCATACCACTGCACTTGATAGAGGCCCAAAGAGAGAGCATGACACCCAGAACCATAAGGGTGACCTCCCAAGGGCACCTCAGCGAGCCCTCGATATTCCTCCTTAGGACAATTCGTGCCTGAGGACGACTAGACCTCCTCGCGTCGTACATTGTTCTCACGCCTCTCGCGCTGGTCCTCGAGGTTGACAGGGGCATCCTTGTGCAGCCACAGTTCATTGGGGCAAGCACAAATATACCCATGCTCGTTCCACTCTCGGGGCAAACCGCCTCGTACAACGCCCTGATGAGGGGCCGGACGAGCCGCATGCGATCGCGATGAGCTCAGGGCGGCGTGAGACATGGACCCAAAGCGAGAAGCGAGGCCTGCAGCCACCGCCTGGAGGTGGGTAGCACCCATCAAGTCGGTAATCTTCTTGAGCCAACAGCGCTCGGGAGCACCGCTGTCAGCTTGACGTTGGGGAAGGCAAAGCAACGCTTCTGTCATGAATAGCACACCCCTGGTGTAGTAGAGTCGATGTTGAGACAACGCCACATCATAAGACAGTGCACCTTCTCTCGTCAAATGGTCGAGGCCGCCGCAGAACTAGCTCCTGAACCCCCTTGGTGATAGAGGGAGTAAAGGTTGCACGCTCTGTCCGCCTGTGGTGAAGATCCGCCCATCAAGTGCAAGCAGTGCACCTCGATGGAGATTGTGAAGGGTGCGATGTGGTGTGAATGGGGTCGATAAACTCCTCCGCTGGCAGTTCTGCCACTGCATGGGAGTTGGAGTCATCCCGATGGTGACCCGCCGAGCGCGGGAACACAAACTCATAAATGTGCACCCCTACCTAGATCGCCAGCTGTCGGCGTAGGAAACCCCTATAGCAGGAAGGCAAGGTATCCCCACTTTGAAGTTTGGCCAAGGTGTTCAGGCCACTTGGAAGTGTAATACCCTACTCCGGTGTCCTTACTATATGAGATCAAGTGTACAAAGTGGTTTTACAGTTGTTCTAAGTGTTAGATCATGAACACTTCTTCGATGTATGTGGCTAGAGCCTAACTCAGTCCAGAGCATGTGAACTCAAACTTTTCCAACCCTTTTCTCAGTGGCATTGGTCTTCCGTTTAGGTGCCAAG
This sequence comes from Oryza longistaminata, assembly GCA_009805545.1. NCBI lineage: Eukaryota > Viridiplantae > Streptophyta > Magnoliopsida > Poales > Poaceae > Oryza > Oryza longistaminata. Next base: position 32,308,157 of record CM020181.1, read on the forward strand.
GAAATACCACAGCGCCTATGCACGCACACAATGGTTGGGGCGAGCTAATTGGAGTTGGTAAACTGGTCTTGTCAATGTCCCTCCAAACTTGTTAGCTAGATGTGACAGGCTCACCAATCGGCTGACATGTGGATCAGGGTAGACGAAGTCCTTGTTCTAGCTATCAACGGGGCCACCAGTCGGTCTCTAAAGCCAATAAAGAGGGGGCCCTTGGGTGTCAGCAGAGTACGTGCCACATCACCCACCATTTCTCTAGGGTGACATGGGCAAACAAGGGGTGACATGAACAGCCACATCCCCCACGTCGTCCGTGACCTGTCCCTAGTAATCATATCACGCCGCATTTAATGTGGATTGAAAGGGTAAAGCAACATACAGGCCCAAGTAAAATAGCCTGAATAAAGCAGATTCGCCCGTTAAGACCTCATGGCATAACGTCTATCTCGAACCCCTGGCCCAAAAGGAGCAATAGTCATAGTCTCAAGCCGGAGCTAGCTCAGTCCCAAGCTAACATTGACGTTAGGTCATCTTCCTTTACTATTCTTGCTTTAACTATCATGGGCCCCACAGTGCCCCAAGAACCTGATAAAGAGGGGACCATCATTCCCACTTTACCGACAGTAGGCCCCTACCGCATCATTGGGCCATGGTCCGCCTAAGGGAAAGGAAGAAGACTAAGGGGGAATTTTGGTGAAACAAATTTTGATAATGCTTGGAAGGGGTATGTAGTGGCACATCTCAAATTCCTGTAAAATCATAATGGCATGGTTCCAATTTGAATGAGGGAATGTAATCTTAACACATAGTTTTATGCAACCAGCCCTGTTTCTTAAACAAATATTGTTTTAAAGCAGAAATTATAACTTTAGGCTATACTAGGAACTATCTCCATAGAGATATGAAAGCATAGCCTAAAATTTCAGTTACAGCTTCTAGGATAAGAACACATACATTTGTATTTTATCCGATCATCTTAGCTATGATTACAGTATTGAATTGATGCCTTATCTATACACACCTTAAATTGATTCCAAAATTGTGCTGGCACCAATGCTATAAAAACCCATGTGTTGCCAAGTAAGCATCTTCATCAAACATCAATATTACCCACCAGTCATCTAGTATTTGATGTTTGTAAGGAAAAAGATGAAGACCAATCACCTTGCACTGATTGCAATTTCCCTCCTGGTGCTATGTTTAGGTATTTGAGTACTTCTCAGACATAAGGAAGCAAACTTCCGTGCTTACATTGTCTTTACGATATCTATTTACTTTGTTATGTAAGAGAATTTCATACCTCCTACACATAATAAACCCGTATATTTTCCATCCTACATGTCCAGACATATCAGGGAAGGTTTCAGCTACTGAAGAGTGTCATGCTGCACCAATCACAGAAGTACCAAAACCATGCGTTGATGCAACCTGCAAAGCGATATGCTCAGATAAGTACCAAAGCAAAGGCGAGTGCTTCAGTACTGATGGGCTTTGTTACTGCAACTTTTGTGCGAATAGCCCTCCACTTCCACAAATTGGGCTGAATTGAAGTACTGAGTTAGCTATCTCGTTAACACAAAATGGTGTGATGTGCAGCTCATTCCAAGTGCTTAATCAATAATTACAGAAGATTTGTAATTTGTCTTATCAGCGGAACTGTTTGAGGCATATATAAGGGTGATAATTGGTTGCAGTTCATTTTCTTCGATTTCATTGGGACCAGAAATGCACCTATGTGTTCTGACTATTGCCAGATGAATAAACTACAATATCTAAATTGTATGATTCAGAAAATTCTTACTACTGCTTCTAAAAAAACACATGCATCACTATTCTAGGTCAATAAAAAACACACACATTGGAATTTTAAGACACTGCCGTCATTGGCTTGTCAACGTATAAGCCATCGCCAAGCTTAATTTTAGTGTTGATTTTGAGTTTTGCATCATAGTTAATTCAGTATTGGTTTTTAAATAGCTAAGGATACATATAAAAAGTTTTACTCGTAAGTTTTTTGTCGTTCATAAGCCATTATGGCTTATAATCAGCTTATGCCAAACTAAGTATGGCACACATTGGGGAGGTATGTATGGACATATATAATGACCAAGTTGCGGAAGAACAACTTCACTCAACAAGATGTAAAACTTAGAATATATGATTTTATATATTGCTATGAAGTTAGTTTGATAATCGATTTATGACAGACCTCCATCTCAAGAACATGTCCCGAGCTGAGTATTGGTATTTCTTAACGACATTACTAAAAATAATAATCCTAGCAATGGCGCTGGAAATGGTCCTGGTATATATATGGTTTACTGAAGGAATCCGCAAGCGCACAGATATAGCATTATAGCATTTCACCCGGGAGTATTCCAAAGTATCGTATTTATTTAATCCCAAGAGAAGATTGTAAGAGAGAACTATGCTAATAATGTATACATGCCACTTATATAATCAAAGTCTGTGCAGGGTTAAGATATTTATATCAGTAGCGTGACACGAAGCACATCACTCATGTATCTCATTTAATCATTCCTAAACTAAGTGGAAGAAGAAATAGAAAAACAATCAATTCCTATAATTCTAATATACACTAAACTTTAGTCTACATCTGCTAGTATACAACCATATAGCCAATACCCCCTAACGGTTCCATCCTGATGCATCGAGATATTGGGAAAATTGATCTCTCGGTTTGAAAAACCGGGAGGAGATCATGCTTCGAATGCAGATCATTGCTTAGATTGTATTAAGGGAAAATTCACTAAGAAAATTAAGAAAGGGGCTAATAGGAGCACGTGTCCATTAGAATAATCCACACGGATATATGTGGACCATTCCCAGTAACATCTGTTGATGGATATGACTCGTTCATTACCTTCACAGATGATTTCTCCCGTTATGGATATGTTTTCCCCATTAAAGATATATCTGAATCACTCGATAAGTTTAAAATATTCAAAGCTGATGTTGAAAATCAGCATAATGCAAAAATTAAGGTAGTGAGATCAGATCGAGGAGGAGAATATTATGGGAGAGATACTCCTTATGGGCAATGTCTTGGTCCATTTGTCCAATACCTTCAGATACAAGGAATAATTGCCCAATATTCCATGCCTGGAGAACCACAACAAAATGGAGTGGCTGAGCGTCGCAACCGTACACTTATGGACATGGTACGGAGTATGCTTAGTCATTCTACTTTGTCTATGGAGTTCATTGGACTGCGTCATGAAGGAAGTATTTTCTAGAATGCGGTCCAAAATTGTCCTTCCTTCTGACGGCGTTTTGTGCATGAATGATCCTCCAGCGGTTATGTCCAGATAGAATGCAGACTCCTTATCCAAACCCGTATGGAAATGTTGGAGTAGCACATACTCGGGTAAGGACAGGGTTGGTCCGGACTGCACTAAATTAGTGAATCTGGACCAAGCTGCACCGATTGATTCATTTTTGATCTGCTTAAAACTGAGAATTTCTAGTCGTAGGGCAGTAATGCGAGTAACTGGGAAGAAGGCAAGACAGAATCTGTCTCGCAACTTTTCCCAACTACCATTTACACATCCAACGGTAGAGGTGTACCGTTGCTTTGCTCTCTCTTGAAGAGAGAACGGGAACAATTTCCACCGCACAGTTTCTTGTCTCATGCCACGAATCTTAAGGCACGAGCAGACTTGTTCAAAGTCTCATAGATGATGGTAGGGATTTTCTAGATCAAATCCAGAAAAAGGATTTTTCCCTAACCATGCTGATTAGTTCGGGACGAATTTCATAGCCAGTTGTATAAATGGGCTCCGATGAAGGAGGTGGCTCATAGAATTCGCCCCGAGGAGTAGACAGTTCAAAAAGAGGTTGCTCCATGGTCGAGAAGAGTTTGACAGGAATACTTCTCTAGGATAGCAGGGGTGAAGGTAGAATAAAAAAAGAAACAAAAAGGATACGAGGATGAACAAGGTTCGGAAATGATCAGCAACCGTTCCCCGGCAACGGCGCCAGAAATGCTTGTTGGTATTTCTTACGATTACAGACAAAATCCGCAAGCACACGGATATACCGATGTAGCACTTCCCCTATCGAGTATTCTAAGGGTATCGAATCCAGGGGAACGAGTGTGGTCAGATCTTCCTCCGGTTCATCCAAGGACACCAAGCAAATGATAGGCCAGGATAGAGAGGATTTACTAGTGAGAAACAGTCTAAGGAAAGCTTAACTTTAATCCTAATGCAATACTTCAGGCACTGGCAACCCGCTATTCCCAGATGTCGCTCTACTACGTACCCGGACAGGGAGGACTTAAGTGATCTCGAGGGCTGTCACCACCTCTACACCCACCTCAAACGTACTGTGGGATACACAGCAATTACTGGATAACAATTACCTAAACACCACGTCTAAGCAATTACTATCTACTTTAGTGTTTATAACTCACCAAACCAATCATTATATTTTAGTTGATTATAGTGAACAATAATCCCGAACTAACCAAGAGATAATTATCACAAGATAAATCTAAATTACTCAAAAAAAATATTATATCAAATTCAAAGTAATAAACAGAATAAAAGAAATAGGAGAAGATTACTGACAACTCCGGAATTCTTCCGACTCCTTCTACTCTACTCTCTTCCTATTCTAGTATACAATATAGTACAATATAGCCTCTTATAATTCAGCTCAAGCTTGTAAGTGTGTGTGTGTAGTGAGGGAGTGAAGCCTTTATATAGAGGTAGGTATGACGGTTGTGAGAAGGGGAAATGTCCGAACTGCCCCGCAACCGTCATTGGGAGAGCATCTGGAGCATCCACGCCAAACCCCAGGATCAACGGTGATCAGGGGGGTTCGGCCGAACCAGGGTGTTCGGCCGAACTTGGGCTGGGCCCTCCTGGCCTGGACTTCGGTCGGTGGACTCCCTAGACCTTCCTCTGTCCATTTCTCGGAAATTTGGGTTGATTCACTGATGTTTCGATGAAGTTCATAACCCATCCTTGTATGGATACATATTTCTCCTCACTTTAGTCTGATTTTCCTCCCAACCTCGGGGTTTATCGTTTGCATACAAATATATACCAACACTTGTGGAATATGTGAGATTAAGCACCTACCACTATGTTGGATGTTTTATTATCCGAACTTTATGCAGATGTTGGCGGTATAGAATCGGCATTTAACAGCCGCCAACAGGTGCCAGATCTAGAGCTTCCATTGACAATCGACGTGGTGATGCAGACACCATGCTACTCGTCAGTGTTGTGCTTAGGTATGTCATGCGATGTACCACCCTTGGCTCGATCGGTTGGTACCCGCAAGTCCCAGCCTGGTACTTGTGGTTTCATGTTTTATACCTACAGATTTCAGGGTTGGTACCTGTGGTATCGTGGTTGATACCTACATGTATCAGCCCTGGTACTCGAGAGTATCAAGTTTGATACTTCGGGAACAGTGGCAGAAATAGGAAGAAATAACATGAGGGTCTGAAGAAACTAGACAAAGTTATAGCCCCTCTTCCCGTCAACTTATAGCACAAAAATTTAGTGGGGGCTTCGTGGGGACTCCCATGGTTCCCACACCAGTAGTGAAGGCTCGAGACCCCGCCACCCCCATGCTAGATCCGCCCCAGCTTCGGGTACCGGATGATAAAGTCGAGACGCACATGACGAATGGGATATCGTACTGTAGCAGCCCTCTTGTTTTTATGAGATGGATGGATTACTAGGATTAGCTCGTGCATGGTATTTAACGCATTGGCCATCGGAGATGCTGGAGAGAGATGAGATCCGGTTTGACTCAAGCTAGTTGCAGCTTTTTGCGGAGGTCATCTCGACCGTGCATGCATACAGATCGAACAAGCAAAACACTGAGAAAGGCCCTATAGTATATGCTGTTCTCCCATTAACGCATGCACGCATTGATCGATGCTCTTCAAATCCAGTGCTAGCTGACGAAGGAGAAGCAGGCCGACGCCTATGTGACAACAAGAACCCACCACCAACTCCATCGAGGATCAAGCCAGCCAAGGCGGGTGTGCGGCAGGTCCATCCATCGATCCACCACCACATAATACGTACCAAGTCATATCATAGCGGAACTAGGGCCAGTGGCAGGAGAATATTGTACCGGCCAGTGTTGGGGCATAGGCCAAGCCAACGAGCTTGCTTGCACGATAGCGCTGGCCTCCCTCTGGCTCGCTCCGCTGTCCACTTACCCAGGGTGGTCTCGCGCGGAAACGGTCAAGGGAATGTTGGCAACTTTTTGTGACAAGTCTACAAGCACGATCGCAGCACCTAAACACCTTACGGTGATAAGAAGTCGCCAACCACCTCGATCTATCCAAACGGCGAAATCAAGATAGGTTTTGTAGAAAAATAGCTAAACCGGCTAACGGAGCCGATTTAGAGATCAAAATCAGCCTCTAGGCCGATTTAGATCGATATGAGGATAACTACCCGTCTCGTTGGCAAAACGGAAGGTTTTTAGGACAAACCTACTGTTATCGAATAGACAACTGCGTCACGCCGAAAGGCGTGGTTCTCTCAACAGTGGTTGGAAGTAAAAACAATTGTATTGCTTAGTAAAAATGTTTGGATCCCCCTATTACATGGCTCTAGGGGGCTATTTATAGCCCTATTACAGGTTCCCCTTTTAGGATTTAGGCTTTACAGGGGAATTTACATGGTTACCCTTATGATAGGGACATTATTGGAGGCACACTGTGTCCTTTACATACATGGGCCCTTATTGGGCTAAATGGCTCGGCCCGTCTACTTGGCGAAACCTTCCTGGGCCCAGCGGCCCATTGAGCCATTCTTCGGCGAGGTTCGGCATCAGGCGAAACCTGGATCCTCCTGCTAAGGCTTTCGCCTTATCATCCTCACTCGCATCGCCTTCTGACGAAGTCTATGGCAAGGCGAAGCCCGGGCCATGGCTTTCGCTGTGAGGCCTTCGCCCAGACGGTTCCCTTCTCAATCTTCGCCGCTTGCCTCTGGTCTAAGCTTGTCGCGTAAGCCCTTGGTTTCAGCAGGCCCGGCCGAAGGCCCTTCGTGGTATGCCTCCAACACCTACAAAGAGGTGTCGCACTCTCGCAGCGGCGGCGGACGATTTACAGCGCAAATCGACAAAGATGGACTAAAACTAGGGTAAAATAGAAAACATAATTAAAGAACGATTTAAGTAGATTGTATTCGGGGTATTACAACGAACTGGCCTTGTCCCTTAAATAGGGGTTGGTCTTCCCCTCTACAGGCCCTTCTCCTCGTCCAACTCGGGATAGAAACCAAAAGAAACCCAAGACCCGACGAAAACAAACTCGGACTCGGACCTTGACGGTCTGACCGCTCACATACCTACGGTCAGACCGGCCACATACCTGTGGTTTGACTGGCCCTGTGAAGGAAACCCAGCACTTTCCAAACTTTGGCAATTTTCCCCTATTTCGTCCATTGGTGCCAAATTTGGGTGTAAACACATGCCCCCTGCCTTTTTGATGAACATCGTGAATCTAAAAGCATAGAACATGTTGTCTTGGGCATGGCTAGCTCGCGCGTATGCGCGAGGACGCTAACCCGCGCACGCGGGCCTCCGCCGACAACAACGTCACTAATCCTAACAATTAGCATTAATCATGGTGATTAGTGAGAATGGTACAGTAATTTTCCAATAAAAAAATAAAAACAATTGATTTTGTAAATTTTCAAAATACGATTTGAAAGTTTTTCAAAAATATCGATTTGAAACTTTTCAAATCCTAGTTAGAAGTTTTTGTATTTCGAGTTGAAAGTTTTCAAATTTGAGATGAAAGTTTTCAAATTTGAGTAGAAAGTTTTTAAAAGTTGAGATGAAAAGTTGAAAGTTTTCAAATTTGAGTTGAAAGTTTTCAAATTTAAGTTGAAAGTTTCAAATTTCAGTTGAAAGTTTTTAAAAGTTGAGATGAAAAGTTGAAAGTTTTCAAATTTGAGTTGAAAGTTTTCAAATTTGAGTTGAAAGTTTTTTCAAATCTGAGTTGAAAGTTTCAATTTTCAGTTGAAAGTTTTTAAAAGTTGAGATGAAAAAGGAAAAAAAAAAGGAAACGTGGCTGCATGAAAAAGAAAAAAAGAAAAGAAAGAAACTTTATATGGGTTTGAGCTTTGGGCTTTGGGCTGCTTTTGGCAGCGTACGTGCCGGCGGCGCCAATTAGCATTTGCCTGTTGTCTTAGGACGATAATCCAATTACCGGCCACGGGACTTTCTAAGCATCTTGCCAAATGCTTGGGAAGTATTTCTTCAAGTATTTTCCATTGATTGCTCTCCGAAAAATGCTGTCAGTGTCTCCATCTCTTCAAAAGTCTTCAAACGCTTGTCGATGACGTTTTCAAAATTGCTTCCCATCAAGGTCTTGTAATCTTCAATCAACAAGTCGTCTTGCTTGATATACCGAAGAGAGCCAAGATTTACCTCAACTGGCAAAACGACCTTTTGTCCATAAACCAACTCAAAAGGAGTGACTTTGGTAGCACCATGTTTAAATACCCTATGAGCCCATAAAGCTTCTGAAAGCACCTCATGCCACTTTTTTTTTGGTGTTCTTCAATCTCCTTTTTTACTAATTTCATCAATGTTTTATTACTCGACTTGGCTTATCCATTAGCCTAAGCATAGTAAGCAGAAGAACTCCACAACTTAATATCATAAGATTCGGCAAAACTTCTCACTTACTTGGACATAAAAGAAGCTCCTTTATCCGTAGTCAATGTTTAGGAATACCGAATCTATGAACAATATGCTTCAAAATAAAGTCAATTACCTCCGTGTAAGTAATATTCTTGAACGACACGGTTTCGGCCCACTTAATGAAGCAATTCGATGCAACTAGCACGAACCGATGCCCTTTTAATGATGAAGGATAAATTTGACCAATGAAATCCAAGCCCAACCTCGGAACGGCAATGGTTTGATGATAGGATTCAATAAGCGGTAGGCACCAATTGAACATTGCTGATCCGTTGAAAATCTTTGCATCCTCTATAGTACTTGAAACAATCATCAATCACTTTCGGCCAATAGAACCCCGCTCTCCTAAGCAATTAATTCATCTTATGGGCCAATTGATGAGTTCCACAAATCCCTTCACGTACTTCTCCCATAGCAATATTAGAAAAAGTACTCCGTCTATATTTCGACGATATAACTCTCCATCAAGCAAAGTGTATTTGAACGCTTGCCGCTGAATTTTCTGATCAACCCTAAGGCTATAATATTTCAAATATTCCATCAAAGGGATTCTCCAATTTACTTCTGACTCATGGGCACAAATATCCGAATTTTATAATTAATTCGGCCTCTTGATCAATTGTTTCGTGCCCCCCAGCTTTCTGTTTGGGATCGGTCAGACCGGCCATGCAAAGCCGGTCAGACCGGCCGTGCAATGTCGGTAAGACCACCCCTGGACTATGACTTTGCCAATTTCGTCCAAACTTTTGAAATCAAGCATCGGCCTTTAGTATATTTATATAATTTTTCTTCACGTTATAGCCAGATGCTTTGTGTATCAAATTATTGGACCAAAATTTCTTCTTTCTAGACATATAAAAAATTATAATATCCAACTAATATGTCTAGATGAATACTAATTCAAGTGGCTTTTGAAACAATAGTCATCAAAGCATCAAAAACACTTAGCCACTTGAAGTATGATCAATAATGAATCACCAAAGTCATACGTGTTACATGCATAGACTCCAATAAACTACAAATGTAAGTAATCGGCTTGAGCATGTATGCAAAATATTAACAATGCCAATGTTCCTAAAGAAAACAACTCTAGAACAAATCATCACATTGACCATTGACATTAGCCGAATTACTAATCAGCAAAACTTTCATGGTGCAATAAATATGAAATCCATATATTATATGGTGACCCACAAAAACACATACGATTTGGCTTTCAATAAATATCAAAGACTTATGAGCCAAATCATACTTTAAAATATTATATGCCAATTTACCAATTCCACTACTTAGAACTGGCATTTGCAACATGTATGTATAATATCGATTTGATAAGCAAAAACACACATGTGCTAGATAGCAAACAATGTTCTAACATGGCATAGGCATATAATATAATGGTAAACACAATAAACTCACCTTGCCTTAGCATCCAACAAACGGCGACTCAAAGATGTGATGTCGTATCCATCGCCGATCATCTCTCTTGATTTCTTCATAAGCATATTGATGTTCTGCCCCCCAAGCAAAATCGGCTTTCTTGGTTGCACGATTTCGAAGGCAAGATGAATACCGCACTAACACCCATAGCATCATGTGAAGGAGACTTATCTCTAATGACCGATGATTCTTCTCTCATCAAATTGGACTTATCACTACTATGGGAAATCACTAGTCTCTTAATTTTTACCTCTTTGGGTCTCCACACTCGCTTACTTGATGTCCGAGGCTCTAAATTCTCACATGTTTTGTCCTTCACATCTTTGGCCTCCTTTTCTTTTTGACCTATGGCTCGAAGACGCTATAGTCTCCTTTTTTGAGAGTGAGATAAGCCAGAAGGTATCCACTTCGGCTGTTGTTGTTTTCCGGGAGCCAAATGATGATTCTTGATATTTTCAGTAGAAGTGGAAGCTCCTTTCTTATTCTCAATTTTCCCGCTCACCTTTAATGCCCCCTGATCAGATTGGCCTCTAGGCCCGGTCGGTCAGACCGGCCAGCTGCCTCAGTCAGACCACCACTGTTGGCAGTCACGGCGTCGGCTTCACTCTTCTTCGCTTGTATAGTTTTCGTCGCATCTCCAGTAGGTACTTGAACGTCTTGAGATTCCTCCTTGATAGTGATGACCTCCGGAGCTTTGGCTTCTTTCCTTACCCACACTTTCTTCACATTTTTCATATTTGATCCACCGGACCGATTCTTTCGCGGGAAACAATCTTGACTAGAATTAGATGAATGACTTGGTATTGACCTAGGTGATTCCTTCCAGTCTTGATTAAACGGCATAGGTGGTTGAGGCATCCACGGCGTGTAATACATAAAAAGATAACCATATAGTGACATTGGATATGGATACCATGGCATCACAACCGGAGGTTTGTATGGAGTTGATATAGTTGATGGCTCCGATTGCATGGGTGTTTGACCAAATCTCTTCCTACGAGATGATCTTGGTCTTTTTGAATCACTAGTTTGGTTATCAAATCGTTGACCGGCTAATCCTTTCTTGTACTCGGCCATAAGTATCTTGTACTTAGTCATCTAGTCTTTTGGGAACTAGATGACTCATCATTTTCAACTTTATGATCTTCGGCCTTTGCATTATTGATCTTAATTGTCTCGGGCCGAGGATCCCCAATAATAACACTTTTTTCTTTCTTTTTGTCAACATCAATAGGACTAATAGGGAGAGGATCACTAACAATTCCGGTCTTAGGCATAGGTGTAACTGAAATAGTTTCACAAGTGACTGATGAATCATCAATTGGTCTTTGCTCCATCAAGCCTGCATCTTTAAAATAATCATGAAACTCATGCTCCATTTGTGACCATGTAGAAATTGAACTAGGAGCAAGTAAACTATATCATGTAGATGCAAAGTTTGATAAAGAAAGGGGAAACAACTTCAACTTAAGCAAATCATTACCACCGGCCTTACCGCATGGATCAATAAAGCAGCCGATATGTTCCATTGTTGTTCTAGCATCCTCACCTGTGAATTTCGTAAAGTTGGGCACCTCAAATCCTTGCGGGTATGGGTCCGAATCTACGTGTTCAGGATACGGCCTTTGATTTATATTCATAGCTACTTTGGATTCTATTTCACTACTACCCCACAAGACATTTTCACTATCTTTTCCAACATCCACATGACCGATTTGTGACTCGGCCTTAGGTGACAATACTATTTTACTTTCACATGTGACACAATCCGAACCTTCATTTAGTTCGGCTATATCTTCAATGGTGCTGTTATCTAAGCTAGCAACACAATCCGAACCATCACTTGGTTCGGCTACTCCATCATTGTCTAAACTAGTAACACAATCCGAACCAACACTTGATTCGGCTAGACATGCTATTTCATTATCATCTAAACTAGTATTTAAGCTATTGTCATCCACTCGGCTTTCCTGAGCCAAAGCTTCACGCAACACACGATCAACATCAAGAAATATATGGCCATTCAATCTCTCTTTAATAGAATCAAGCAATCCATCATATGCAATGTGGCAGATCTTTGTCAGTTATTTTCAAACTAAAACATCGGCTTTTAATATCTCTACCCTCTCAATATAATCAGCAACATATTCATTGTATTTGTGCCTAACCGATGTTAAATCAGATAACCTAAGATCAGTTTTACCAGTGCAAAAATAATCATGAAATTTTTGTTATAATTGAGCCCAAGTATAATAGAATTTGCCGGTAAAGAAGTTAACCATGTAAAAGCAGTAACAGACAAAGATAAAAGAAACAAGCGCAATTTACATGTATCCACATTACTAGCCTTACCACATTGCGCTAAAACTGACCTACATGCTTCCATGTGGTCCTACTATCCTCACCACTAAACTTGGTAAATTTGGGAACTCTATAAACACGAGGATATGGGATATTGTCATAATAATCAGATACGGCTTTTGGTACTCCCTAGCATGATCCATCACTTCAATCCCAAATTTATCCCTAATAATGATACTAGTTAACTCCTCCATATTTTCAGGCCTATGCTGATTTGGTGGTGGGTTTGGTGGCCTAATAGGTTATGGTTACGGCGCAATATAATTATATTGGCCATACCTAGTATCGGGAGGATATCTCCAATAGGATCATTATAAGCATAAGGATATGTGGGGGAACTTGGGGACTAACAGTAGATACAGGGGAATCATGTACTAGAGTATGGTATAAAACCCGTTATTGATCATAGGATCAATCCCCTTTATCGGGATAATTGCGCCGGTCGTGACCGGTCCAGGGCCCGGGCTGACCGGGTCTGACCGGGCGGCAAAGTCGCGGTCGGACCGGCTGTGTGCGCCGCCCACCCTTTGCCGGTTGTTGCATATTGCTCCATCGGTTTTACTATATATTTGACCTACATGAGGCTTGCTAGTACTGGTAGAGGCTTTATCTTTGAATATAGAATTGGCTATGACAGAACCGAGTTTGTTCCTTATAAAATCATCAAAACGAGATTCAATAGATGCATCTAATTTAGTATTTAAAGTAGCAATGGATGAATCTATTGTACTCGCATTTTTGTTGGATAGAAGTTGATACCTCTTCAGTACTTACCACATCAAAATTAGGTTTAGGCAATGATCCCAGCTTGAGAACCACACTCTGACGGGTCCTAGTGCACGACTTCATCAACATCTCCTGGGTATACGCCTTGAGATGCTCTTCCATGGCCTTGCATGCTTCCCATCAAAGCTCCTCCAATGTGATTGTATGGCATTGGATGGTTCCACCTCCACCTTGGTTGATGGAGGCTTTGTCATGCAGCGTCGAAGGTGAGATGACGTTGAGCAGATTTCCCCAACGGAGTCGCCAAAAATCGTGTTGGCAACTTTTTGTGACAAGTCACAAGCATGATCACTACACCTAAACGCCTTGTGGTGATATGAAGTCGCCAACCACCTCGATCGATCAAACAGCCAAATCAAGATGGTTTTTGTAGAAAAACAGCTAAACCGGCTAACGGATCCGATTTAGAGATCAAAATCAGCCTCTAGGCCGATTTAGATCGATATGAGGATAACTACCCGTCTCGTGGGCAAAACGGAAGGTTTTCAGGAAACCTACAAAGAGTGTCGCACTCTCGCAGCGGCGGCGGACAATTTACAAGCAAATCGACAAAGATGGACTAAAACTAGGGTAAAATAGAAAACATGGTAAAGAACGATTTAAATGATTGTATTCGGGGTATTACAATGAACCGGCCTTATCCTTTAAATAGGGGTTGGTCTTGCCTCTACAGGCCTTCTCCACGTCCAACTCGGGAAAGAAACCAAAAGAAACTCGAAACATGCCTTCCGAGCAAGGAAACCAGAGACCCGACGAAAACAAACTCGGACTCGGACCCTGACGGTCTGACCGCCACATACCTGCGGTCAGACCGGCCTTACTAGCCGGTCAGACCGCCCACGTACCTGTGGTCTAACTGCCCTGTGAAGGAAACCGACACTTTCCAAACTTTGGCAATTTTCCCCTATTTCATCCATAGGTGCAAATTTTAGGTGTAAACAGGGAATGCGTGGGCACAGTGGCATGGCACGGCGCGGAGATTAGGGGGCTAACGGCGTGGAATTGCTTGGCCGTTGGCCCTCACCTTATCATTCTCATATACCCATCGGCCAGGAATTGCTTACCGTTGCTGAATAATCTTGCTTAGCTTGGAGTGGTCGTCTGAAGATTTCTTTTGATGCTCATCAGTTCGTTCATCAGAGAAGCCTCTCAATTCCATGGTTAGTACCCTCAAGAATTCTATTGTTTGATGAGTGATAAGACAGTAGAACCAAAGAGGAAATTGAGATAGGCTTGTTCCCCCTAGTGCTCGCTGGAGCTTGGCAGCTTCCTCGCAGCCCCTGTGATCTGCCAAAGATGCTGCAGGTCGACGACAGAAACCGACGGGGGGCGAGGAAGGCGAAGACGGGCGAACGAGGTATGCGGGTGAGCCGATTCCAGTTCCGTCTTGGACGGGGAACCGAGCCGCAGGTGGAAGGCGTCGCTTGGTGCGAGAACTTAGGCCATTTCCAATGCAAACACCACTTTTCTATACTTAAATTTAGTGCTATTTATCTCATATGATGTCTTGGATGTTGTGTAGAAACCATGTCTTATGCAAGACCTGATTTCCTTCTCTTTTCTCATTTATTCACTTGCCACATTATCTTTCATCCTAGGTGGCAGCTTTCTTAATACTACGGACACCATCTTATTCATCCAACCCAATTAATAGGATGGTGTCCGTAGTATTAAATAAGTTACCCCCTAGGATGAAAGATGATATGGCAAATGAATAAATGAGGAAAGATAATGAAACCAAGTCTTGCATGAGACGTGGTTTCTACACAACATCCAAGACATCATGTGAGATAAGTAGCACTAAATTTAAGTATGGAATAGTGGTGTTTGCTTTGGAAAAGTAGTGTCTAGTACAAGTTTCTTGATGATGTGGAGTTTATAAAAACTATGCCTAGTGTCTTGGGTTGGGAATGGCCTTAGAGCAAGTTTAATAGTATAACCAACTGTTGGCTCCAAACCATATATAGTCAACTTAATAGCCAACTCATACAATAATTACCTATAAACATATACTTCATAATTAATATCTGGTCTCACCTGTCATACACACATGCACCTTAGAGTCCGTGCGGTAGCTGGCTATAAATCTGTAGCCCGATGCTATTCTTTCTCCTCTTTTATCTCCTCGAAATGTGTTTATAGCCGGCTTATAGCATGCTATTGTAACTGCTCTTAGAGCACCCGCAATGGTAAAGTAAGGTGATCTCTATAAAACATGTACATCTCAGAAATAGACTAGATTAATAATAAACCATCTCAATAGTATGTCTACCTGGGTATCTATAGCTAAGGGCAGGTACAATAGCAGGCTATAAGCCAGCTGCAAACATGTTTTAAGAGATAAATAAGGAGAGAGAAGGGCAGCGGGCTACAGATTTGTAGCCAGCTGTAGCACGGACTCAAAGATAGTGTGTGTATGACAGGTGGGACTAGGTATTAATAGTATAGTATGTAACTATTGTATGAATAAACTATTAGATTGGCTATAGATGAATTGTAGCTAGTAGTTAGCTATACTATTGAACTTGCTCTTACATTGCCTCGTTTTTCTCTATAAACTATCTTCAGGTTAGTAGATAGCTTTGCTCTCTCTCTTCATTTAATCTTTTTTAAGTAGGAAAAGTACGCTGACATGGATCGGGCTTACGTTTGGATTCTTTGGATCGACACGTCTTGTGCACGATTTTTTTCGGTGCAGCGTGCGAGTGCCTTTGGAGCCTGTCACCACCGAATATTTTTCCGGAGGGCGCGCGGGGGAGGCGGCATGTGAGCGCCCGTTGGGAGTAGCGCGCGCGACGGGGTGCGCCGTGGCAGGCGGGGCGCGGCTCGGATCTCGGCGCGTGGTGGGGTTCGAGTTGGCGTGCGGTCCCCAGCCGCCGAACCTGGCGACATACCCCGTCTTCCTTCAACCTCCTCCCTCTCTCTTCTCTGTGCCATCACCAACGTCGGCATCGTCCCCACCGCCGAAGATAAAGTTTGTGATGCGGGAGCGCTTCACATTGCTGAATGACGAGCACAACGCGAATGAGTTGTGCTGGATGTCGGCAGCATCATCCTCATCATCATCCCCAACACTATCGAGTTCGGTCACCTCGAATGCTAAACGGCTGCGATGCCTCCATCATGTTATGGTGAGATGTTGCCCAACAATCACTCCAGCCACCGTCGGTGCATGCTTCTTGTGCTGGTCATCACCAGATCCATGCTCTTGCTGCTCGTCACCGCATGATCTACATCCTGTCATCTCTGCCATCACTGGATCCGTGACCGACAATTCGCCCTCATCGCCCGATCTTCCGAAACCGCTGCCCTTTTGCAATGGCGTATTGGCTTCTGGCTCACAGGTTATTTTCACCTTTCCCTCACGGTATTGAAGGCATATTACTTTTTCACCAAGAAAAAGAAAACAATTAACTCATCCTGCAGATAACAAATGAATATTAAGATGGTAGCTCGGGTTCGAGTCAACAATAGCTCTACAACATGAAAAAACAATATCTTCATTTAGGGGTTATTTGGTTCACATACTAGGATTGCCGAGGTTTGCCATGTTTTCTTTACCAAAATTGCCAAATGTGAGGCCATCAAAATCCAAGCCAACTCTAGCCAATAAAATGACACCATGTTATACTTTTCAGAGTCACTAACATGTGAGACCTAGATTACAAAAGAGAAATCATACCACACGTGCGGGAGCCAACCAAACACTCACTTAACATAGTCAAACTTGTCTAACTACAAGTGTGATAAAAAATTAGCAACTTATGGCCATCAACCAAACAGCCCCTTAAGCCTTAAATGCATGGAGACTACAAATATGCTTATCGAATTTGGAAAAAGAAAAAGAAATATGGGTAAGACTTTCGGATGGAGGAGCTAGCTAGTATTTTAAAATGGCAAATTTATAATGGCACCTATCCAATTAGCCCTTTTAATTAATGTTCATGTGGCATTCATATATTTTATGAATTACCATTGAAAACCAATATATAGTACATGTTATTCTGGTTATATATGTTTGTTTATCAAATGAACTTAATTTGCAAAAAGAAAAAGCAAGATCTTTATTTAATACCTTTGCCATGTCTCGTACTAGTAGTAGCGGTTGTGTTTGTCATAGTGACATCTCTACCGTCCATTGTGGCCATGATCCATCTGAGTTGCATCCAACGGTTTAATATGTGATCTCCTGGTTTACTCCCTCCGCATGTCCTCTGTCCTCCTGAACTGCTCTAGTATCGTTCACAGCCAGTTCTCCCAGCCACTGCCTCCAACATGCTTTGCCTGACGCTCGCCTTGCGGCTGCTATGGCGGTAGGGAATTCGAGCTCAGGGCGAGAGGCTCCAGTAATAGAGCACAGAGACCTGTTGGAGATGGGGAGCCGTCACCATGGACATCTCCCTTCTTCTCGCGTGCTGCCGCTCTCTTTCCACGTGCGAGGGCATGCGAGCCGTTAACACCTGCACTTCTATGCCTGTCAGTGCCAGATCTAACATGGGAAAGAGTAGGGGCTTTCAACCAACTGTTGGATATATGGTCACATTACGGCATATTTTAATCCAAATTATTGTGATAATAATCATGACTTTAACAGGGAATAAACAAATGCAATTATCAAACAGATGTAATAAACAAATCATCCTTAATATATACGAAGCATGGATATTCACCACAAGGCAATATATTGAAAACATTGCGCCAACCAGAAACTTAGTAAACATGAACAGTAGTGCAGAAAGGTTATACCCAATGAATGTCCCTCCGCTGTAACCATCTCAACCTCATGTTATTTATTTGTACATATATGTGCCCCCATGTTACTTTTATCTAGTTAGTTAGAATAGATTAAAATTCCTATAAGTACCTCTATAGAGATTAAAATGTCTCAAGAAAACACCTTTACATATTAGGCAAATTTTAAAGTGCCAAAAAAGTGCCTCTACAAGATAAATTTAACAAGTTGGGCTAAAAGTGTCTCAAGGTTAAAATTGTTTTAGGCAATATTTAAAGTGCTTCTAAAAAGTGTCTCTACACTTTGGAACTTCTGATTTTAAAGACATTTCAAAAATTGCGTCTACAAAAGTGTATCTACATGATGTTTTAGTTGTAGTGTTTAGAGTCAGATTTTGCTTAGATTATTTCTGACATTACAGTTTCGCTGCTAGTTTGGTTTGTGGAACGCCTGGTTCTGAATCATTCATCTGCAATTGAGTTATGATATACCTTGTTCTTGCTTGTGATCTTCGATTCGCATGCGAGGATTAGTCTTCTCGGTGAGGTCAACCGAGCAACGTATAGCTGATAACCACAGAGGAGAAGTATCGTGTTGCTGCAATTGCAGGTTTCGGATCATGTTGCTCAGAAAACAGATCGTGTGTGTCAAGTTTTCACTAAATCGAGATTTATCAATACCTATCGGAAGATCGGGGCCCTAGTTCCTTAGTAGGTACCTTATGGGGAGGCCTGCTTGCGAAAGTGACTACAAACTATAATATCCAAAAGCATACTTATCTCCTCCCCGCACCTCCCTATCCCTTATCTCCTCCGCTCCTCCACCTCTCCTCTCTTATCCTCTCCTTCCTCTCTCAAACTCTCTCTATTTCTCTCTCTCTAATGTGGACATAACTAGCTCCAATATAACCATGGCTACCTTATGTATTAATCAAACAAAGGTGCATATGTTCTACATTAGATTTACTTGTTATATATTTGAACAAACGTTGCTGCAAATTAGTTTTACGTGTTTTCGTTTGCAGAGGTACTTGCTTGGACGAAGGAAAAGAGGCCGAGCATAGCGAATGCATGGAATATCCAAGAAGTTGATTGGGGACCAAATCAAGACCTTCTCCAAGTCGACTTCGAGTGCAATTCGGAGCCCAGGACCAATCTGCACTAAAACGGGCGCCCAGGTAGCATACGTGCTCGGATGTGGGCGTTCTTTATATGGATGGAAAGCTAAGAAGATAACCTTCTAATGGTTTTGGTCCCACGTCCAAATTCTTTCCGAGTCAACGGGAATCGACCGACCAATTTGACGTCTAGAATCTGTCCCGGTGCTGCGTCACCGTATTTGGGCCTTTGGGCCGTGTAAGGCCATGTAACACGTTGGAACCCTTTAGGGTTGCGTCGAGAGGGGGTTGCACGACCCTAAAATCTATATATCAGTAGCCGCCATCATCTTTAGGGTTTGGGTTTTTCTTAGATTAGTCTGTCGAGAACAGTTTCGCCGCTATATCGGTTTGTAAGACCCCAACTTGTGAGCTTAATCATTCATCTGCAATTTTGGTTGTATTCTATCTCGTTCTTGTTTGTGTTCTTCGATTGGCAAATAGGGATTAGCCTTCTCGGCGAGGTCATCCACGTTTCGACACGGGTTATAACCAGAGGAGACGTGGTTCCGCCCAAATCGTTGTTTATCAGAACCTTTCGGAAGATTGGGAACCCTAGTACACATCACACACACACACACTCTCTCTCTCTCTTTCTCTGTCTCACCGAGCGGCATTGGTGAACGAGCGACCGGCGACTGGTTGGATCGAGAGCGATGGGCTCGGGAGCGGTCGGTAGCAGGCTCGGGAGTCAGCATTGGGAACTTGGCGATGGCAGAATCCGTGACGGGGAGCTCGGCAGCGCCCTCTGCTATTCCACCTCCACTAACGTGCACACCTTGACTACTCCATGGCCGGCAACCTCACAATGGTCAATCCGATGGCGGCGGCACCGTGACGATCGGATCTTGTGGTAGCGTGCTGCAACAGGCGAGAGTTGCCAGCGGCGACGGACGGGTGCCTGGGCTCCTTGTCCTCCACCACCGGCGGCCTCGGCTCCTCGACCCTGGAGTTGTGATGGGATCGTGGCTAGGGTTTCGTAGATTTTTGGGATTTTATTTTGTTTTTCAAAATTCTAGTGCAGACGGGTGGCTTAACATGCCCATTTGCGAAAAGCAATTTTCACAAACTATTTGCCGTGCTTGCGCGCGAAAATCTTCATTTTTACGGGCACCTGGCTCCGGGCGGGTGGAGCACCCGCATGGGAAAACCTAAAATGCCAGCTTACAAAAAATAATTATGTAGTAGTGTGTGATACATGAAAACAAAAACTCAATCTAATAATTGACGTTTAGAACAAAATTTAGCCAAAATTTCTGAAATACCCAGTAAAAACAGCCATGTATAAATTTGCCTTAAAAATAATGTCATAATGTTTTAGATTATTAAATTTTATAAAATTATTCGACAAAAAAACTGATTACTAAAGTTTTAAAATTTTAATCAAAGCTTCTTTGATGAGGACATCCTCCACTATTACCCGCTGGTAAAGACGCAAAAGTCGGACGGTGACCGTGTGAGCCTCTGAATAATCCCACCTTGCTTAGCTTGGGAGAAGGAAGCCACCTTAAAAGGGAGAGCCACCCTTTCCCCGAGTGGGTGTGCCTAAGAACTGTTGGGTTCCGGGCAACCTTAATTTGTTAGGCCTCGGCCAACCCCACTTGGGCCGGATTGTTATCATTTGGTATCAGAGCTGGGCCCTTGTTAAGGGGGTGGGAATAATGAGGACATCCTCTACCCGCTGGCAAAGACGCAAAGACGCAAAAGTTGACTATTACCCGCTGGCAAAGACGCAAAAGTCGGGCGGCGACCGTGTAAGCCTCTGAATAATACCACCTTGCTTAATTTGGGAGAAGGAACCCATCCTAAAAGGGAGAGCCACCCTTCCCCTATTGGACTAGTCTTTTAGGGAGATTGGACCTTTCCCCGAGTGGATGTGCCTATGAACTATTGGGGTCCAGGCAACCTTAATTTGTTGGGCCTCGGCCAACCCACCTAGGCCGGATTGTTATCATTCTTCTAAATAGTAGTATAAATATTATTTTCCTTTTGCAGGCAAAAGCATAGTTAGTTCTATTGTCTTTACTCCACTATGCAAACAAAATGCGTAGAAATTTAGCATTACCAAATTTATCATGATTTATTTGGGCAATAAAAAAACAAACCCGAATTTGTTAAGAGGGGAACAAGTTGTAGGCGTATGATGGTCATAATTATTATTCAGAAGAGGTCTTACACTATTAGTACGTGTTCCCTTTGGTTTACGGCTATAACTAGAAAATTGGCGCGCCATTTGGCGCTCCCAGTAGCTAGCCCCTGCGTGTGCATGATAAAACAAACAATGATTTAAGTTTTCTTTTATTTATTTGCAGCAACTGCAACAAATAATATTTATTTAAAGAATGGCAATATCCTACTATATTGAAATCCAATGTATATTGGAAAAGGCAGAAATCTTAATATTTTCTCATTTATCTGTATATATTGAAATGTGAGTAATTTTATCGTGTAACAAATATAAGATAATATAGTTGATGATATTTTTTTTTAAAAAAAATTGATGACTTTGTATGATAAACAAAAAATGTTTTTGTTAGATAACTAACATTTCTTTTCTATACGCCATTAGAATTCATATATTTGGGTCAGTGCCATTACAATTTGCATATAGTTCAAAACATACCGTTAATCTATGTATTTTACTTGTATTAGACATACCCCGTCTTCCTTCAACCTCCTCCCTCTCTCTTCTCTGTGCCATCACCAACGTCGGCATCGTCCCCACCGCCGAAGATAAAGTTTGTGATGCGGGAGCGCTTCACATTGCTGAATGACGAGCACAACGCGAATGAGTTGTGCTGGATGTCGGCAGCATCATCCTCATCATCATCCCCAACACTATCGAGTTCGGTCACCTCGAATGCTAAACGGCTGCGATGCCTCCATCATGTTATGGTGAGATGTTGCCCAACAATCACTCCAGCCACCGTCGGTGCATGCTTCTTGTGCTGGTCATCACCAGATCCATGCTCTTGCTGCTCGTCACCGCATGATCTACATCCTGTCATCTCTGCCATCACTGGATCCGTGACCGACAATTCGCCCTCATCGCCCGATCTTCCGAAACCGCTGCCCTTTTGCAATGGCGTATTGGCTTCTGGCTCACAGGTTATTTTCACCTTTCCCTCACGGTATTGAAGGCATATTACTTTTTCACCAAGAAAAAGAAAACAATTAACTCATCCTGCAGATAACAAATGAATATTAAGATGGTAGCTCGGGTTCGAGTCAACAATAGCTCTACAACATGAAAAAACAATATCTTCATTTAGGGGTTGTTTGGTTCACATACTAGGATTGCCGAGGTTTGCCATGTTTTCTTTACCAAAATTGCCAAATGTGAGGCCATCAAAATCCAAACCAACTCTAGGCAATAAAATGACACCATGTTATACTTTTCAGAGTCACTAACATGTGAGACCTAGATTACAAAAGAGAAATCATACCACACGTGCGGGAGCCAACCAAACACTCACTTAACATAGTCAAACTTGTCTAACTACAAGTGTGACAAAAAATTAGCAACTTATGGCCATCAACCAAACAGCCCCTTAAGCCTTAAATGCATGGAGACTACAAATATGCTTATCGAATTTGGAAAAAGAAAAAGAAATATGGGTAAGACTTTCGGATGGAGGAGCTAGCTAGTATTTTAAAATGGCAAATTTATAATGGCACCTATCCAATTAGCCCTTTTAATTAAGAGTAAAATACACCGCCGGTCCTTGAACTTGAAGCGTGGTGTCACTTAGGTCCATGATCTTGTAAAATCGACATTAAGGTCCATGAACTTGTTTAAGTAAATCATTGCGGTCTAAAGCACATTTGACTGGATTGACCGTCCTACATTGTTGTACAGCGTGGCTGCATATTTGCTGTTAGACCCCTCCGTGCCCAATCCACCCTCTTCTTCCCCTAAATCCTTTTCTTTTTCTTCTCTTTCTCTCTTTTTTCACGGCCGTGCAGGTGAGCCAGCCGGCGAGCTCGCCCCGGTCATCGTCACCGAGGTGGATCATGCCTGCGAGCCCTCGAGCTCTTGCCGCCACTGTCGGGCTCGAGCTCGACAAGGTGGCCGTCAGGAGCTCGACGGAGAAGAAGGCAGCCGCAGTCATGGCCTGGCTCTGTCTCCCTTCCCGCCGCCCCACGACTTGCCGGAGCCATCCCTCCACCGCCGCCGAAGAGAGGGGCACCACCGGGGAGAACCACGCCTCACTGACGGCCAGATCCGCCGGTTTCGCTTCCCGCTGGTCGTCGGCACCGGATCCGCGCCGCGACGCCTCGCCACCGGAGTGTTGGATGTCGAGCTCTGCCTAGTTGCCAGCGTTGGATATGGCCTTCTCGCCAGTCGTCGGCGCCGCATCCGACGCTTACCGCCGGATCCGCGGCGCGACACCTCGCTGGCGGCGTGGAGGCAGGGAGAAGGGCGGCGACAGCACTGGCGAGCAGCAGCAACAGCAGCAGCGAGGAGGATGAACGCGATGTGGCGGCGCAGAGGATGAGTGACATGAACTAGTGCGCGTGCCACAGGAAGGCGAGGACATTGATGCAATGCCCATCGTCCGCGCCTTCGATTCGATTAGCGTCTCCGATGACCCGAAGCACGTCGGCGTCGGGAGCCGGATGTGGACATGCCGAACGACCCAATGTCGGTGTCGGGACTGTCGTGGCTGGCAAGGTGCAGCTGGTGATGCAGTCCATCGGCACCGCGATCCCAGGTGTCGGCGGCAGCTTGCAATCATAGGGCACCGCGCAGGACACGGACGCCTCCACCACCCTTGCCTCGGCGAGCCGACGACTGGGCAGTAGCAGGACAAGGGGGTGACGATCTCCGGCGCGGTGAAGCGGCGGAAGGAGGACGTGGCGCAGCGCGTGCCGACGGTGCGGCGGCGGCGCCGGGCGACATGATGGCGAAGGTCCGGAGAGGCGCCCGCAGGTGCTGACCAAGGCGCGGGAGGCCGTCTTGTCGCTCACCGGCGAGAATCGCGTCTCCGGAGGGAAAGGGAAAGGGAGAGGAAGGTGGTGAGGAGAGGAGGGAGAGGGCAGAGCCGATGGCGAGCGGGTGAAGCCAGCGGCAGTCGACAGCAACAGTGGAGGGTTGGATCGGTGTGTAGGGGCTTAAGTGCAAATATGGGCCATGCTGTACAGCCACGTAGGACGGTCAATCCGGTCAAATGTGCTTTGGACCGCAATGATTCACTTAAACAAGTTCATGGACCTTAATGTCGATTTTACAAGATCATGGACCTAAGTGACACCACGCTTCAAGTTTAAGGACCGGCGGTGTATTTTACTCTTTAATTAATGTCATGTGGCATTCATATATTTTATGAATTACCATTGAAAAACCAATATATAGTACATGTTATTCTGGTTATATATGTTTGTTTATCAAATGAACTTAATTTGCAAAAAGAAAAAGCAAGATCTTATTTAATACCTTTGCCATGTCTCGTACTTAGTAGTAGCGGTTGTGTTTGTCATAGTGACATCTCTACCGTCCATTGTGGCCATGATCCATCTGAGTTGCATCCAACGGTTTAATATGTGATCTCCTGGTTTACTCCCTCCGCATGTCCTCTGTCCTCCTGAACTGCTCTAGTATCGTTCACAGCCAGTTCTCCCACCACTGCCTCCAACATGCTTTGCCTGACGCTCGCCTTGCGGCTGCTATGGCGGTAGGGAATTCGAGCTCAGGGCGAGAGGCTCCAGTAATAGAGCACAGAGACCTGTTGGAGATGGGGAGCCGTCACCATGGACAATTCCCTTCTTCTCGCGTGCTGCCGCTCTCTTTTCCACGTGCGAGGCATGCGAGCCGTTAACACCTGCACTTCTATGCCTGTCAGTGCCAGATCTAACATGGGAAAGAGTAGGGGCTTTCAACCAACTGTTGGATATATGGTCACATTACGGCATATTTTAATCCAAATTATTGTGATAATAATCATGACTTTAACAGGGAATAAACAAATGCAATTATCAAACAGATGTAATAAACAAATCATCCTTAATATATACGAAGCATGGATATTCACCACAAGGCAATGTATTGAAAACATTGCGCCAACCAGGAAACTTAGTAAACATGAACGTAGTGCAGAAAGGTTATACCCAATGAATGTCCCTCCGCTGGATTGTGAGGCAGAATTGGCTCCGTTGGTGTTGTCGCCTGGAGCGTCGCCGTTCCCTCCAGCTCCTGGTGCACCATCCCCAGAGAAGCCATCGAGATGCAGAGGAAGCATAGTAGTCGTGTCGAGACGGTCCCCAAAAACTTGATCACCGCCTACCCATGCAGGTTCTCAAGCGGACGGAGTTCCGGAGGCACCTGTCGTCCCGGATCTCCCGTGCGCGCAAGAGACCAGAACCGGGGAACACTGAGTAGCAGCGCAGGAAACATATAGAGGTTCAGCAACCAGAGGAGGAAGTACGAGAGACGGAGAGTGGAACCAGAGCTCTGTCGCGGTGGTGGCTTTTTATAGCGCAGAGAGGGAGCGCTTCTCGTCCGTTACCGGAGTAACAGTCACGCCCGCATTGAATCAGATTCAGTTCCGTCCGTTGCAAAATTGACGAGAGAGAGAGAGCAGCAGCCGCCCGCCCGCAGCCTCGGCCCGGCCTGGCCGGCGCGCGCCGCGCACGGCAGTCCGCTCACTATCTCAACCCGTCAACAGGGGCTCTCCTCTAGCTCCCTATTTAAGTTGAGATCTCTTCACTTAAACTCCTGAGGTGGTTTTATTACCTCTAACATTTATTGTGGGCCTATGTGAATTTAATTGAATTAAATCGGGCCTAACCCATTTATTCCAACAATCCCCCACCAAATTTCATGACTCACAGGAAATGCTCTTGATTCTGATCCTGTTTGTTATACCAGTGTTTTGGTGGGAGACTGTTAAGTTGAACTTCCACCTAGGAAAAGAGCTACACCAGATCACAACTGAACAATGACTATGCCTTGAATTGTCAGTCTTGTGTGGATTCAGGTTTCACTCAAACCCTTAACTGATACTGGGCTGCCGTTTGCATCCCCTCTGTTTGGAGCGTATGAGTTATACTCCTGGCCTTTTCATGAGTATCTAGAGATCACCCAAATCTCATAGACTGTGACTAGCAGTCGGACTCATATAGGTGTGTTACTTCTAAGATGTTCTGTAGGCCAACATCTCTGCTTATTTAAAAAGCCTCTTGGATCACATTAAGGTGTGCACCATCCTCAGTTGAGAGAGCGGTTCACTTCGTTTGCCCCGTGAAACATAAAAGCAATGCATCGCTGTCAACCACAGTAATGCACGTGCTTTCCATCTCTTATAGTTCGAACCATCAAAAGCATGCGGATTCAGTGCTACGGCAAAGCCAATTACCGAAAAGGACCTATCAAGTTTTCTGATTGTTGGAAATATGGTCACATTTCGACATATTTTAATCCAAATTATTATGATAATAATCATGACTTTAGCACAGAAATAAACCAGTGCAATTATCCAACTGATGTAACAAACAAATCATGCTTAATATATAAGAAGCATGGAAATTCACCACAAGAATTGTATTGAAAACATGCGCCAACCAGAAACTTAGTAAACATGAACATTAGTGTAGAAAGGTTATACCCAGTGAATGTCCCTCCGCTAGATTGTGAGACAGAAATGCCTCCGTTGGTGTTGTCGCCTGGAGCGCCGCGTTCCTCCAGCTCCTGGTGCACCATCCCCAGTGGAAGCCAGGAGATGCAGAGGAAGCATGCAGTCGCGTCGAGACGCTCCCCAAAAACTTGATCGCCCGTCCACCCGTGCAGGTTCTCAGGCGGATGGAGTTCCGGAGCCACCTGCTCGTCCTGGATCTCTGGAGAGTGAATCGGAGCTCTGACATGGTGATTTACGAGAGAGAGAGAGAGAGAGAGCAGTCGCCCGTCTCGCACGGCCACGGCCACGGCCACGGCCACGGCCTTGGCCGGCCGGCCGGCGCACGCACGCGCGCGACAGTCCGCTCACTATGTCAACCGGTCAACAGGGGCTAGCTCCCTATTTAAGTTAGATCTCTTCACTTAAACTCCTGAAGTGGTTTATTACCTCTAACATTTATTGTGGGTCTATGGAATTTAATTGATTAAATCGGGCCTAGCCATTTATTCCAACACCAACCAGATTTGGTGTTTATTTTTTTTTCTACATTATATGCCATTCATTAATTTTAGCTTCGGCGGTGATGGGCAGGAGGCGGCATTGGCACTCGCAGGGAGTAGGCGGAGGTAGTGAGCCATCGTCGTTCTGCCCGGATCCTACACCCTAGATCTCACCCGATGAGGGACCGGTGCAGCCTGGACGGGGAGGCAGCGGCGGCGGTGGTTTGGATGGTGTGGCTGTGGCATCTAAAGGGGATGGAGAGGAGGTGGTGATAGGGAGGAGAAGGATGCAGCGGCCGCCGGCGGCAGTAGGAGGAAGCGGAGCGATGAGCGATGATATGGAATGGTGCTCCAAACACGTGGTGCTATTTTACTATATGTAATCTTACTCTCAGGTTTAGCCATGTGGCTCAATCAGGTGCCAGGGATTGGACCCTGAAATCGGTATTGGAGATTTTATGTTTACCTGCTGGGCTTTTGTTCAGGGATGAACTAAAAACTAAGAGCGGCTTTGCCACATGGTGCCACATGGATGTGCAGTTGGGCCAGTCCAATTAGGCTGTAGGAAGTTCTGGTATCTGCAAAGAAAATGTACCTGCTCAGAACCTCTCACCTCATCAAGACATCAATAGCAGCAAACAACATATCATAATCAGGAGACGACTTATATATCCCAATATATCTATTACCGAATGAGACTCAAGTTGCAGTTCATCTAGAGCATAATTAACAACCAAAAGAACAAGGAAAACTTCAGTACTGATTTAAGAGAGAACATTCTACTGCACTGGTGTTGGTATTTCTTACGATCACAGATAAAATCCGCAAGCGCACGGATATACCGATGTAGCACTACAACTACGGAGTATTCCCAAGGGTATCGAATCCAAGGGAACATGTGTGGTCAGATCTTCTTTCGGTTCATCCAAGGACACCAAGCAGATGATAGGGCAGTATAGAGAGGATTTACTAGTGAGAAACAGTGTCTAGGGAAAGCTTAACTTTAATCCTAACGCAATACTTCAGGCACTGGCAACCCATTGTTCCCAGATGTCGCTCTACCACGTATCCGGACAGGGAGGACTTAAGTAATCTTCAGGGCTGTCACCACCTCTACACCTACCTCAAACGTACTGTGGGAGACGCAACAATTACTGGATAACAATTACCTAAACACCACGTCTAAGCAATCAATATCTACTTTAGTGTTTATAACTCACCAAAGCAATCACTATATTTTAGTTGATTATAGTGAACAATAATCCCGTATGCTATTTAGGAACTAACCACGAGATAATTCTCACAAGATAAATCTAAATTACTCAGGAAGAATATTATATTGAATTCAGAGTAATAAACAAAATAAAAGAAATAACAGGAGATTACCGATAATTCTTCCAACCTTTTCTACTCTACTCTCTTACTATTCTAGTATACAATATAGTACAATAGAGCCTCTTATAATTCAGCTCAAGCTTGGAAGTGTGTGTGAGAGTGAAGGAGTGAAGCTCCTTTTATAGGGCAGTTATGACGTTTGTGAGAAGGTAAAATGTCCGAACTGCCCCGCAACCGTCATTAGGAGAGCATCTGGAGCGTCGACGCCAAACCCCAGGATCAACGGTGATTAGGGGGGTTCGGCCAAACCTGGGCTGGGCCCTCCTGGCCTGGCCTTCGGCCTGTAGACTCCTTGAACTCTCCTTTGTCCATTTCTCAGAGTTTTGGGCTGATTCACTGATGTTTTGATGAAGTTTACAACCCATCCTTGTATGGATACATAATTCTCCCACTTTAGTCTAGATTTTCTCCCAACATCGGGGTTTATCACCTTCATACAAATATAAACCAACACTCGTGGAATATGTGAGATTAAGCACCTACCACTATGTTGGATGTTTTATTATCCGAACTTTATGCAGATGTTGGCGGTATAGAATCAACATTTAACAGCCGCCAACAAAACCCCCCACACGTAGCTCTTTGCTTGTCCCTGAGTAAAGGTTAGTGTAGAATGAATTTCTTCAGGATATGAATCAGACATATAAATCTTTTTTTTTTGACTGAAAGGCATATAAATCATTCACAACCATACCTGTACCTGTGAACTTTATCAGTGGCTATGTTACCATCTTAAGTAATTGATAGATGGAACGATCTCGATTCCAGTCCTTCTTGCTTCTTTGTCAGACTCATGGGATTTTTATGAATTTTTGCAAACCAACTCTTTTCCTCATATTGACTTTTCTCTCTTATCTCTCAAGGATATATATTTTCTTTTTTTTTAATCCTCACCAAGGCAAAATGTACTAGAATTCACCCCTATTCTAAGGCTGATATGTGGAGCTCGGTAGGGATAAATCATGACATACCTACATTATATATATTGCAAAGCCAAAAATATGGACTCAAGAAGATCATCAGTCATACTCATAGATCAAGGGTCTTTATTTGTGGTAGAAAATGAAAAAGTAAAATATTTTGTGGAATGGTGGAATAATGAAATGATTCACTCCTTTTTCCTATACCTTCTCTCCATTTTGTTTTCTTGGCAGGAATATGGAAGGGGCATGGCTATATATATTTTCCAACATTGCTCAATGTTTTGAGAGCAAGCTTTATTTTCTCTCTCTTTTTTTCTTTGCCATAGCCATGCCTTTCCCTCCTTTTCTCATTTTCCTTTTTGCCAAGAACTTTTCTAGGAGAAGAAAGCATAGTCTAATGTAGGAGTGTATTTGAATGGATTTTTTTGTGGGAAGCCAACTTCCAGTGCAGAAGCTTAGCTTTTATCATGTATGTGGAAATGAAAGTGTAATTGACCCCTTGATCATGAGAGCATGAAAGATATCTAACACGAGTCACATAAATTTGACAAAGCTCAATATAATGTCAAACAGTCATATGCATAATAAGGTTTTTCAAAGATATTCTTGCATATGGCCTTGGTAGGTATAACATGAAGTCAATTGGAGGATTGAGCTTTTAAAACAATTGTATTTTGAAAACAAATTCCCAAGATTCATAACAAGAGTTGCAAAAATTCCTTTTATCTCGAATTATCTCACATGAAGCAATTAGTTAGATGCATAAGGTTCCCTAAACATGGATGGCTGTTCACGAGCACAAGTTCAGCTGAGAATAATGAATAAACAAGATCAATCATATGAAGAATTTCATTAGTTGGAAATTTTATCTTTTACTTATGCTTGAACCAATTATTTTCTGAATTTCATCTTTAGTACTATACCATGGTGGAGATATACAGATAACAGACGTGCTTACCTGCTTACCTATAAAAATTGAGGGGAATTGGGGCCAACATTGGTTCGGTCGAACCACTCTGGTGCCCAATCCCTCTGCAATTTTCTGCAGAGTTCAGTACCTTCCAGGTGTTTAGAGGTTCAACATTTTTCAGAGTATATGCACGTCAGAAGCAGGGATATCTCCCCCAAACTTATTGAAAACCTGAACTTTATTAAACAAAAGAAAAACAAACTTTGGCAACCATTGGGGTTAACACCAATGAGCCACATTATTCATAGTAAGTGCTTACATGATTGGAAAAATGAAAACCAAGCACCTACTACCATTTTATTTATGGGAAAGGAGACATCTAATTAGCATAATATTTATTCTCCTCCCCCATCTCTATGAATGCACGCTTGATTTTAGCGCACAATCCGCGACTAAGGGTATCAAAATTATTTCGAATTTCAGCGAGTTCTACCCCTAGCTCCGCATTGCGATCCCTAAGCTCTATGTTCTCCTTGCGGAGTTTCTTCACTTGAGCGGCGAGCTTATAGACCGAGGGCTCCAGCGATTTTACTTCATCCTCTTGGAATTGGCCGAGAGCCCTGATGATTGAGGGGGCGTCAAGTGACGCTTCACCTTCATAGGTGGAGGGCTACGGGATTCCGCTGCCCCCTCCTTCTCTGATGCCGTCAAAGGCCAGAGTAAACCTTTGCCATACCCGCCGCCGGGAGTTTGCACTCCCATGATGCGGAATCGCTCCTCCTTTGGAGTGGATGGAGTAGTGGTGGGTGTGGTGTACTTGTGGAGCACCTCATCCCCTACCTTGGTGAACAGGGTACCCACAAAGCACTCGGCGAGAGGCGGAGCGGCCTTCTCATCATCTTGAAAAAGGCGTCGCACCTTCAAAAGACCGAGTTCTCCCGTTGTCGGCTGTCATGCAGGCGAATCTCCCAAGATTTTGGTGTTCGTAACGTGGCGAGGGGAGAGGGATCGCGCTGCCGAACGGGGGGCCGAATAGGGCCGAGAAGGGTTCGGCCGAACAAGGGAGCTCGCCAACGGGCTCCAAATTTGCAGGGGAGCCCGGCACCTTCGCAAGGGGCTGCGCCCACAGTGCATTCACCCCTTCCATCGTGTAGTGTTCCACCGGGATGAGTTGATTCACCGGTGTTGGCTCTCCATGGAGACTGTAGGTGGAATTGGAGGAGGAGCCAATGTATGGGATCAAGGATTTGCCAGCCATTGGTTAGTTGTGGGTGGAGAATCAAGGGATTGAATTGGGATGAAGAAGGAGTTTGCACAAGAGGAGAGGAGGAAGAACAAGTGCTCTGAGCTTTGATCCGATCGATCTACCTCCGAAAGCGCATCACAACGGACTACAAACGAGCGGATGAGACTGAGGTTCAAAATTGGGGCCAAACGGGCGCCGCTCTGGTTAGTTTGAACCCTGGTGGGTCCAACTGGCCTCCAATTTTTTCCTAGGCCCACTAATTCCTAAGCTAAGCACAAAAAAGACAACTTTACAGTGTTTTATGCATGGATTAGATGAGATCATCATGGTTCATAATCGATTAATTCAATAACATCTACTTCTTCATCTAAAGTTTCATTTGGCTCAAGGAAAATCTTTAAGTGTTGACCATTTACCTTCAATATATTACCTGAGTCGTCGCGGAGTGTGATTGTGTAACGCCCCGATTTTTGTTCAGGAATAAAAATCAATTGATAATGCATTTTCCAGAAATTAAATAAAAATTCAAGCAAATTAATCAAGTGAAATAATGGGAGAACTAAAATTTTCCTTTAAAAATCATTGGCCGAGAATATTTTGTAATATTCTTTGTGCCCTAATGAACTCTCTGAAATTTCCCGCGAATTTTTGGAGATCGAGAAATAATTTTAATAGCACAAACATCATTTAATCAATAAAAATAAAAACAAAAACAACTAATCTCCCCTCCTTCACTTTGGGCCACTTCCGGTGTCACACCCTAAAAAGCCCAAATATATAAATTGTTGTTTAATTGGAATTATTAGAAATGAATTTAAAAGCCTAGAAGAGAAGATCTATAGTTCCTAGATTTTTCTGGGATTTATTTGAGCCAAGAAAGTATTTTAATAAATGGAATTGCATTTCATGAATAATTTAAATTGAAAAAGTTTTAAAAATCCTCCTTTTGCCTTTGGGCCGAAAGTCGGCCCAAAACCCTCTCTCTCTGCTCCCCGGCCCAAGTCGGCCCGCAGCCGAGCCGCCGCTTGCGCGCTTGTGCGTCCGCCCGCTGACAGGTGGGTCCACATGTCGGATTCGTCGTCCTCCTCGCGCCTGAAACCTAGCCGCTTCGCGCCGCCACCGCCCTTCCAATTCAGCCGTGCCTTTCCTTCTCCGGTGAAATCCATAGAGGGGAAATGATCCCCGAGATCTCCTCTACCTTTTCCCTTTTGGAATCTATCGCTAATTCGGTTTGGAAATCGTGGGATTTGAGCTCGATTCGGATTCGTTTTCTTTCCCCGAACCCTAATGTTTCCATCGCCGTCACCGGCCGCCGTGGGCCTCCACCGTCGCCCCCTAGCCCCTATAAAGGACCCCCGAGCTCTCCTCTTCCCGCCGCCACCCTCGCCTTCGCCTTCCACCGCCGGTAGAGCTCTAGCGCCATGAGCCCTGCGCCGCCGCTTCGGTCGTCGTCGTCGCTCGGGAAGGCCACCGTCGTGGTCGCCATCTCGTCGCCGTCCTCGTCCACCCCTCCGTCGTCGCCGAGAATCGCCAGAGCACCGTCGTCGTCGTCAAGCCGAAAGTCGTCGCCGTTTCTTCCTCGTCGCCGTTGTCGTCCGGTCACCGTCCGCCGCGTTCATGCCTCGGTAAGATCGCCGCGTCGCCCGCATTCCGTTGGTGCCCTCCGTTTGCGCCACCGCGCCGTCATTCGCCGGCGAGCAGACCGCGCCCGAGCCGCCGCCGGTGATGACGTCATCGTTGCCGTTCGCCGTAGACCCGCGGTAGACCGAATAGATCTCGGCCGTTCGTTGTGGATAGGTTAGATCTCGGCCACCCGATCCGTAGACCGCCGCCGTGCACCTGGTCCACCGTGAACCCAACCCACTGACGCAATAATCCCTCTTTCCTTTTCAAAAATAATTCATTATTGCGTCATAATTCAATTAAAATCTATATAAATGATTTAATCCGATTTAATCTTTGAAAATTCATAAGTAATTCATCTTAGCTCGGATTTAGTTGGTTCAAGTCTCTAAATTTTTCTAAAATTGAGATCTACATGTTAAAAATACCCGCATGTACTGTTCATGCTTGTTTACATGCTGTTTTGGTGATTTTGCTCTTTTCTCTTTAGATTCCGACCTTCCCGGAGAGTCGGAATTTGCAGGAGAAGAATTTGAAGAGTTCCAAGGCCAGCAAGGCAGGTCACACAGATCCAAACAATCCTTTGAGCATGTTGATACCGTTTAAAGCTATTGTTTCTATTCAACTATTGCATTTATTTTTGAATGTCATTGGGTGGAAATAACCTATTGCCTTGTTATAGCCCTTTTGTTCTTGATTACTCTATTCCTTGATACCTTGGGTTATTATACTTGACTAGTTGAGCTTTATATATTGGTTCAGCTAGATATTAGACAAAATTGCTTAGCCATGCTTAGAAACATTAGCACACTATTGGAATAAGTTATGATTCACTATTATTTAATGATGGCTTAATGTTAGCTCACGATGATTAATGGTGATTGGTTAATTAATTAATTTGCCAACTAAAACCTGATAATATTGGGTTGTGAGCATATGGTTTTGATGGTCGTGCTCCTGACAATTAAGGACCGGTTCACAATTTTCGGTTGTGAAACATTAACCGTGCCAACCACAAGCCAGCATGGGCAACGACTTTACCTTTTGTATAGCATGGTTCATTGCGGAGCACTAGACTGAGAAGTGGCGGAGATAAGCCCACGGGGGTCGCTGGGGAGTCCATGCCTTGTTTATAAGGGGGTGATTATGATCCAGGAACGGTGCACTGTGGTGGATTGTGTTGTGCGAGAGGTACTGTCACAGTTCCTTTCCAAGGTACCGTGGTAGTACTGAGGCGCATGGTGACATGTTGTGGAGCTGTGTCTTGTGGGTACAGTGATACACCTCTGGATAGAGTTTAAACTATTCGAATAGCCGTGCCCGCGGTTATGGGTGGGTCTAACAATATCTTTCATGATTAGTTTCACACTTCTCACCATATTAAATGATGCAGTTAATAACTTGTTTAGATCCTGGTCTGGAATGGTATATTCCTGGTTTGGAGATAGAACTGTGCAGCCGGGATTGGTTGTTCAGAATGGTTG
>CM020181.1:32343056-32415692 GCA_009805545.1 Oryza longistaminata
ATTCCTCCTTGCTCTGGCACTTGTGCATCTTCGTGACTGAAATTGAACTTCTTCTGTCTTCTATATTTCGCCACAGAAGACCACTTCGAAATCTGTGGCCTGGGTGCGGGAATGCACCATAGTGGCCACGCATCAGGGTGAGGCCTGGCATCGCTACTTTGATCTAAGTCCTTCATGCAGTGCACACATCTTCGTAGTTAGCCATCCCCGGAGCCAAGACCCCGATATAGAAGGATATGCCTATCCCATATTATGACAGCGGACTGTTCATTATATTCAGCTTGCCGTTGATGTCTCCCTGGTGCGTATGTGATTACATTGTAGTGTACTCATGTTGCATTACCGGACCGTGGACACAATAATCGGTTAATCGCCAAACCGTCATCAGGCATTTATCATCTCTGCAGAAGTCATTTA
Source organism: Oryza longistaminata (assembly GCA_009805545.1). NCBI lineage: Eukaryota > Viridiplantae > Streptophyta > Magnoliopsida > Poales > Poaceae > Oryza > Oryza longistaminata. Next base: position 32,343,474 of record CM020181.1, read on the forward strand.
TCCGGCTTCATTTCCTGCATTGTCCAGTGATTACTGCAGCTAGAAAAATGTCTTGTTCGATATGGAGGATTTTCTACTCCCTTTAATCCTTAATCTTAAAGTCAAATTCTTGGAGCAGCAAAATCCATCTTAAAGAACGTGGTTTGGCATCTTCTTAGTGAGCAGATGTTTCCAGAGCAGCATGATCAGGTATAGACTATTACTTTAGCTCCGCACTAAGTAAGATCTAAACTTATCAATAGCAAAACACCGCGAGTAGCTGCTTTTCAGTGTCGCATGAATTTAACTAAGCTCCGGTTAGAGTTTTGCCTAGCATAGCAGATTGCATGATGCTTTTTCCTTGTTTGGGCCCAAGACCGCACCAACAGTGAAATGTTTGCATCACATTGATCTCGAAGGGAATAGTCCAATCAGGAGGTTGAATGATTGGAGCAGAGACGAGTGCCTTTTTTAGGTTTCAAAAGATTTTTAGGCCGCGTCATCGAACTCAAAGGGCGCATCCTTGCTAGTTGATTGGTCAGAGGTCGGGTGATTGTAGAGAAGTCCTTGATGAACCTTTTATAAAGCTTGCGTGTCCCAAGAAAACTGCGAAACCCTTTGATGTTCACAGGAGGAGGACAGCTAATCTTTACAATCGATTTTAGCCCGATCAACTTCGATTCCTCGTTCGGGACACTCGTGCACAAGAACTATCCCTTACGGACCATGAAATGGCACCTTTTCCCATTAAGTACCAGGCTTTCTCCTTGGCATCATTGTAAGACTTGTCTAAATTCCTGCAGGACAATGACCGAAGTTTTTCCTCCAATAGACAGAGAAGTCATCCATGAAGACTTCCATATGTCCTTGATCTTGTCCGAGAAAATAGACATCATACACCTTTGGAAAGATGCAGGAACGTTGCACCAGTTCGAAGGACATCCTACGATATGCATAGGTGCCGTGTACGGACAGTGAAAGCAGTCTTACTCTGTCCTCCGGATGGATTGGAATTGGATGATACCCAGAATACCCAGCGAGGAAACAGAAGAAGGAATGATTTGCCAGCCGTTCCAACATTTCGTCAATGAAGGGTAGCGGGAAATGATCCGTTTTCGTAGCCTTGTAGTCAATGCACATTCTCCATCCGGTTACGTTTCGTTGGCGGGATAAGTTCATTTTGGAGCATTTGCAACGACCGTCATTCCTCCCTTCTTTGGCACAACCTGAATTGGGCTATCCCATCGCTGTATGGTACGGGATAAATAATCCCGGCATGCAGGAGTTTCAAAGACCTTCATTCTTTACAACCTCTCGCATTGCATTATTGAGCCGTTGTTGAGGTTCCCTATAGGGAGTACTCTCGGGGTCAATAGGGATACGACGAGTGAAAAGTGTGGGATTAATCCCTCTGAGATCATGAAGGGAATAGCCAAGAACAGAACGATGCTTTTCCAACACTGTTAGAAGACATTGAGTCTCGTCTTCGAAGAGCTTGTCACTGATTATGACAGGAGCTTCTCTATCATTGTGTAGGAAAGTATAGCGTAGGCCTTAAGGTAGAGGTTTAAGCTCAAGCGGAGGTTGAGGTGGTGGTTCCATGATTGGCAGATTGAGAGTCTCACCGGGGTCTGCTTCTTCCTTGATGAAGTCGGAGACTTCATCTTCCAGAAGGGCCTCGGGAGACTCATGAGGGGGAACTGCTGTAACCTCATCCGCTGACTCAATTTCTGGGAGAGGGTCGGTCAAGGCAATCCTTGCCTGTGAAAATGGAACTGAAAATTCATTTCCTCCTGGAGTTATTTTGAGGCTGTCTAATCGGGGTGTGTTTATGAGAAGTTGCTCAAAGGGTAGCCCGATTAGGATGTCAAAATCTCGAATTTCAAAGACGTGGTAATCCAAGATCGCCTCCCTGTCTTCAAAGCAGACAGGCACATCTTGCACAATCCCAAATTCTTCAATGATATTTCCGTTTGGATGTTTGAAGAATTTTTTCATTGGGGTTACTGCCTTATCACTTAGATTAGCGAATGCAAAAGACTCAGACATGAGATTGGCACCGACGGTCAGACTATAGAGAATACCAACGTCGTTCCCTTTCGGATGGCAAGGAATGATTCGGGGAGCAGTATTTACCTGAATTACTTCAGATGAAAGCTCTGCCTCCCTTAGCCATTCGTCGCTCATTATGGATGTTAACACCCGAATAGTTTCCCTTATGAACCCAAGTTCCATAGGATCGGGAGGCGGCAAAAGGACGTGTGGTTTTTTCTTGCTAAAATAGTTCAGGGTGTTGCCATAATCTTCGTCAAAATCGTCCCTGAACAGAGTTGCGGCACGATCCGGAGTCTGAATTTCTTCATTCTCGACGGACGGCTGCTCAGGAACCTTCTCATCAATCGAGCTAGCAGAAGTGGATGGTTCAGAGTGTGGCTCGATAATTAGAGTTTCCTATATCTTGGACATGGATGCCTCCGGCTGGGGTTCATCAGATTGCGTCATGAAGGAAGCATTTTCTAGAATGCGATCCAGAATTATTCTTCCTTCCAACGGCGTTTTGTGCATGAATGATCCTCCGGCGGTTATGTCCAGATAGTATGCAGACTCGTTAACCAGACTCGTATGGAAATGTTGCAGTAGCACATACTCGGGTGAGGGCAGGGTTGGTCCGGACTGCACTAAATTAGTAAATCTGGACCAAGCTACACCGATTGATTCGTTTTTGATCTGCTTAAAACTGAGGATTTCTACTCGAAGGGCAGTAATACGAGTAACTGGGAAGAAGGCAAGACAGAATCTGTCTCGCAACTTTTCCCAACTACCGTTCACACATCCAACGGTAGAGGTGTACCATTGCTTTGCTCTCTCTTGAAGAGAGAACAGGAACAATTTCCACCGCACAGTTTCTTATCTCATGCCACGAATCTTAAGGCACGAGCAGACTTGTTCAAAGTCTCGCAGATGATGGTAGGGATTTTCTAGATCAAAGCCAGAAAAATGATTTTCCCTAACCATACTGATTAGTTCGGGGCGAATTTCATAGCCAGTTGTATAAATGGGCTTGCCCATTCTGTGGCAAGCCTAATGAGGATGCCAATGCTCATCTGCAACAGTTCCTAGGGATCTGTAGCACGTACACTATCAAGAGCGTCAGTCCCGACGCCGTCAGGCTGCGGCTGTTTCCGTTCTCCCTCCTTGGGAGAGCGAAGCAGTGGTTTTAAACCAACCGTGCTGCTGTCAATACTTGGGACAAATGCTCTACGGCATTCCTCTCGAAATTCTTCCCGATGGGCAAAACCAACGCCCTTCGTGGAAGGATTTCCAGTTTCCACTAGACAAGGGACGAGTCTATTCCGGAAGCATGGGAACGACTGCTGGAGTACGTAGTCGCCTGTCCTCATCATGGGATGGACAACTGGCTGATCCTGTAGAATTTTTATAATGGACTCACCCCGATGTCCCGTGATCACATGGACGCGGCAGCTGGAGGAGCTTTCTTCTGTAAAATGGTCCAAGGAGCCGTTGATCTAATAGAGAAGATGGTCTCCAATATGGGTTGGAGCGAGGAACGACTCCAGACCCGTCAGTGAGGCATGCATACCGTCAAGGAGACGGAGTTACTTGCTGCCAAGCTGGATCTCCTCATGAAGCGATTGGACGACCACGAGAAACGGCCACAAGAAACCGTCAAGGCCTTAGACTCTCACGTCACGTGTGAAGTCTGTGGCGGCACGGGTCATTTTGGGAATGACTACCCGGAAACCTGTGAGGAGGCGATGTACATGGGCAACAACAACGGGTACCGTCCATATGCATAGGTGCCGTACGGACATGTGAACGCAGTCTTACTCTGGTCCTCCGGATGGATTGGAATTTGATGATACCCAGAATACCCAGCGAGGAAACAGAAGAAGGAATGATCTGCCAGCCGTTCCAACATTTCGTCAATGAAGGGTAGCGGGAAATGATCCGTTTTCGTAGCCTTGTAGTCAATGCACATTCTCCATCCGGTTACGTTTCGTTGCGGGATAAGTTCATTTTGAGCATTTGCAACGACCGTCATTCCTCCCTTCTTTGGCACAACCTGAATTGGGCTAACCCACTCGCTGTATGGTACGGGATAAATAATCCCGGCATGCAGGAGTTTCAAGACCTCATTCTTTACAACCTCTCGCATTGCATTATTGAGCCGTTGTTGAGGTTCCCTATAGGGAGTACTCTCGGGGTCAATAGGGATACGACGAGTGAAAAGTGTGGGATTAATCCCTCTGAGATCATGAAGGGAATAGCCAAGAACAGAACGATGCTTTTCCAACACTGTTAGAAGACATTGAGTCTCGTCTTCGAAGAGCTTGTCACTGATTATGACAGGAGCTTCTCTATCATTGTGTAGGAAAGTATAGCGTAGGCCTTAAGGTAGAGGTTTAAGCTCAAGCGGAGGTTGAGGTGGTGGTTCCATGATTGGCAGATTGAGAGTCTCACCGGGGTCTGCTTCTTCCTTGATGAAGTCGGAGACTTCATCTTCCAGAAGGGCCTCGGGAGACTCATGAGGGGGAACTGCTGTAACCTCATCCGCTGACTCAATTTCTGGGAGAGGGTCGGTCAAGGCAATCCTTGCCTGTGAAAATGGAACTGAAAATTCATTTCCTCCTGGAGTTATTTTGAGGCTGTCTAATCGGGATGTGTTTATGAGAAGTTGCTCAAAGGGTAGCCCGATTAGGATGTCAAAATCTCGAATTTCAAAGACGTGGTAATCCAAGATCGCCTCCCTGTCTTCAAAGCAGACAGGCACATCTTGCACAATCCCAAATTCTTCAATGATATTTCTGTTTGGATGTTTGAAGAATTTTTTCATCGGGGTTACTGCCTTATCACTTAGATTAGCGAATGCAAAAGACTCAGACATGAGATTGGCACCGACGGTCAGACTATAGAGAATACCAACGTCGTTCCCTTTCGGATGGCAAGGAATGATTCGGGGAGCAGTATTTACCTGAATTACTTCAGATGAAAGCTCTGCCTCCCTTAGCCATTCGTCGCTCATTATGGATGTTAACACCCGAATAGTTTCCCTTATGAACCCAAGTTCCATAGGATCGGGAGGCGGCAAAAGGACGTGTGGTTTTTTCTTGCTAAAATAGTTCAGGGTGTTGCCATAATCTTCGTCAAAATGGTCCCTGAACAGAGTTGTGGCACGATCCGGAGTCTGAATTTCTTCATTCTCGACGGACGGCTGCTCAGGAACCTTCTCATCAATCGAGCTAGCAGAAGTGGATGGTTCAGAGTGTGGCTCGATAATTAGAGTTTCCTATATCTTGGACATGGATGCCTCCGGGCCACCATAGGGTGAGGCATGGCATCACTGTATGATCTTAAGTCCTTCATCAGTTGGCACACATCTTCGTAGTGAGCCATCGGAGCAGACCCGATATAAGTATGGCTCATCCCATATATGACAGCGACTTTCATACTTCAACTTCCGTTGATTCTCTCCTGGTGGTATGTACTTGGATACCATGTAATTCACTATGTTGGCATACCATGGGTTAGAGTCGCGAACCGTCATCAGCATATCATCTCTCAAGAAGTCATTTATCGGCTGTTCATGCATGTCAGTGATCTGCAGCCTAGACAAATGATCTGCTATGGAATTTTCTACTCCCTTTTTATCCTTAATCTTTAAGTCAAATTCTTGGAGCAGCAAAATCCATCTTAAGAGACGTGGTTTGGCATCTTTCTTAGTGAGCAGATGTTTCAGAGCAGCATGATCAGTATAGACTATTACTTTAGCTCCCACTAAGTAAGATCTAAACTTATCAATAGCAAAAACAACCGCGAGTAGCTCTTTTTCAGTAGTCGCATAATTTAACTAAGCTCCGGTTAGAGTTTTGCTAGCATAGCAGATTGCATGATGCTTTTTATCCTTGGTTTGGCCCAAGACCGCACCAACAGTGAAATCGTTTGCATCACATATGATCTCGAAGGGAATAGTCCAATCAGGAGGTTGAATGATTGGAGCAGAGACGAGTGCCTTTTTTAGGATTTCAAAAGATTTTAGGCACGCGTCATCGAACTCAAAGGGCGCATCCTTGGCTAGTTGATTGGTCAGAGGTCGGGTGATTGTAGAGAAGTCCTTGATGAACCTTCTATAAAAGCTTGCGTGTCGCAAGAAACTGCGAAACCCCTTGATGTTCACAGGAGGAGGAAGCTAATCTATTACATCGATTTTAGCCCGATCAACTTCGATTCCTCGTTCGGACACTCGATGACCAAGAACTATCCCTTCACGGACCATGAAATGGCACTTTTCCCAATTAAGTACCAGGTCCTTCTCTTGGCATCATTGTAAGACTTTGTCTAAATTCTGCAGACAATGACTGAAGTTCTTTCCATAGACAGAGAAGTCATCCATGAAGACTTCCATAATGTCCTTGATCATGTCCGAGAAAATAGACATCATACACCTTTGGAAAGATGCAGGAGCGTTGCACAGTTCGAAGGACATCCTACTATATGCATAGGTGCCGTACGGACATGTGAACGCAGTCTTACTCTGGTCCTCCGGATGGATTGGAATTTGATGATACCCAGAATACCCAGCGAGGAAACAGAAGAAGGAATGATCTGCCAGCCGTTCCAACATTTCGTCAATGAAGGGTAGCGGGAAATGATCCGTTTTCGTAGCCTTGTAGTCAATGCACATTCTCCATCCGGTTACGTTTCGTTGCGGGATAAGTTCATTTTGAGCATTTGCAACGACCGTCATTCCTCCCTTCTTTGGCACAACCTGAATTGGGCTAACCCACTCGCTGTATGGTACGGGATAAATAATCCCGGCATGCAGGAGTTTCAAGACCTCTTTCTTTACAACCTCTCGCATTGCATTATTGAGCCGTTGTTGAGGTTCCCTATAGGGAGTACTCTCGGGGTCAATAGGGATACGACGAGTGAAAAGTGTGGGATTAATCCCTCTGAGATCATGAAGGGAATAGCCAAGAACAGAACGATGCTTTTCCAACACTGTTAGAAGACATTGAGTCTCGTCTTCGAAGAGCTTGTCACTGATTATGACAGGAGCTTCTCTATCATTGGTAGCGAAAGTTATAGCGTAGGCCTTAAGGTAGAGGTTTAAGCTCAAGCGGAGGTTGAGGTGGTGGTTCCATGATTGGTAGATCGAGAGTCTCACCGGGGTCTGCTTCTTCTTGATGAAGTCGGAGACTTCATCTCCAGAAGGGCCTCGGGAGACTCATGAGGGGGAACTGCTGTAACCTCATCCGCTGACTCAATTTCTGGGAGAGGGTCGGTCAAGGCAACCTTGCCTGTGAAAATGAATTGAAAATTCATTTCCTCCTGGAGTTATTTTGAGGCTGTCTAATCGGATGTGTTTATGAGAAGTTGCTCAAAGGGTAGCCGATTAGGATGTCAAAATCTCGAATTTCAAAGACGTGGTAATCCAAGATCGGCCTCACTGTCTTCAAAGCAGACAGGCACATCTTGCACAATCCCAAATTCTTCAATGATATTTCCGTTTTGATGTTTGAAGAATTTTTTCATCAGGGTTACTGCCTTATCACTTAGATTAGCGAATGCAAAAGACTCAGACATGAGATTGGCACCGACGGTCAGACTATAGAGAATACCAAATGTCGTTCCCTTTCGGATGGAAGGAATGATTCGGGGCAGTATTTACCGAATTACTTCAGATGAAAGCTCTGCCTCCCTTAGCCATTCGTCGCTCATTATGGATGTTAACACCCGAATAGTTTCCCTTATGAACCCAAGTTCCATAGGATCGGGAGGCGGCAAAAGGACGTGTGGTTTTTTCTTGCTAAAATAGTTCAGGGTGTTGCCATAATCTTCTCAAAATCGTCCCTGAACAGAGTTGCGGCACGATCCGGAGTCTGAATTTCTTCATTCTCGACGGACGGCTGCTCAGGAACTTCTCATCAATCGAGCTAGCAGAAGTGGATGGTTCAGAGTGTGGCTCGATAATTAGAGTTTCCTATATCTTGGACATGGATGCCTCCGGCTGGGGTTCATCAGATTGCTCATGAAGGAAGCTTTTCTAGAATGCGATCCAGAATTATTCTTCCTTCCAAGGCGTTTTGTGCATGAATGATCCTCCGGCGGGTTATGCCCAGATAGTATGCAGACTCGTTAACCAGACCGTATGGAAATGTTGCAGTAGCACATACTCGGGTGAGGACAGGGTTGGTCCGACTGCACTAAATTAGTAAATCTGGACCAAGCTACACCGATTGATTCGTTTTTGATCTGCTTAAAAACTGAGGATTTCTACTCGAAGGGCAGTAATACGAGTAACTGGGAAGAAGGCAAGACAGAATCTGTCTCGCAACTTTTCCCAACTACCGTTCACAACATCCAACGGTAGAGGTGTACCATTGCTTTGCCTCTCTTGAAGAGAGAACAGGAACAATTTCCACCGCACAGTTTCTTATCTCATGCCACGAATCTTAAGGCACGAGCAGACTTGTTCAAAGTCTCGTCAGATGATGGTAGGGATTTTCTAGATCAAAGCCAGAAAAATGATTTTCCTAACCGTACTGATTAGTTCGGGGCGAATTTCATAGCCAGTTGTATAAATGGGCTTACCCATTCTCTGGCAAGCCTAATGAGGATGCCAATGCTCATCTGCAACAGTTCTTGGGGATCTGTAGCACGTACACTATCAAGAGCGTCAGTCCCGACGCCGTCAGGCTGCGGCCGTTCCGTTCTCCCTCCTTGGGAGGCGAAGCAGTGTTTTAAACCAACCGTGCTGCTGTCAATACTTGGGACAAATGCCTCTACGGCATTCCTCTCGAAATTCTTCCCGATGGGCAAAACCAACGCCCTTCGTGGAAGGATTTCCAGTTTCCACTAGACAAGGGACGAGTCTATTCCGGAAGCATGGAACGACTGCTGGAGTACGTAGTCGGCCTGTCCTCATCATGGGATGGACAACTGGCTGATCCTGTAGAATTTTTATAATGGACTCACCCCATGTTCCGGATCACAGGACGCGGCAGCTGGAGGAGCTTTCTTCTTTAAAATGGTCCAAGGAGCCGTTGATCTAATAGAGAAGATGGTCTCCAATATGGGTTGGAGCGAGGAACGACTCCAGACCCGTCAGTGAGGCATGCTACCGTCAAGAGAGACGGAGTTACTTGCTGCCAAGCTGGATCTCCTCATGAAGCGATTGGACGACCACGAGAAACGGCCACAAGAAACCGTCAAGGCCTTAGACTCTCACGTCACGTGTGAAGTCTGTGGCGGCACGGTCATTTTGGGAATGACTACCCGAAACCTGTGAGGAGGCGATGTACATGGGCAACAACAACGGGTACGCACAAGGAGATCAGGGGTGGAACCAACCACGCCCATATTATCAAGGAGGTAACAACAACGGTAACTTTTCTAACCAGCCCTACTTGAAGGATCTTGTTTTTGCACAAGCTAAAACACTGATGCGCTAAGCAAAAAGCTTGCTGCCAATGACAAGCTTGCCACTTTTCTAACCACCCTCCTTGAAGATCAAGTTAGATGGCTTTGCTTCTGCTTTTCAAAATCAGCTGAGCTTTAAAAAAATGATAGAAACCCACATAGCTCAGTTAGCATCTTAGTCCCTGCAAATGAAATTGGAAGGATTCCGGGGCAACCCAACTCCTCGTTGAAAATGTTAAGACGATCACGACGAGGGGAGGTAAGTCCACTCGTGATCCGCCATATTCCTAACCCTGTAGAGCAATGGAATATCAAAAGAAGCGCCATCTAGTGACTCGGCTGACAAGGAGGTTCAGCCAGAGAAGGCCGTGCCGTAGGAGTACTGTGACATGCTGAGCGACCGGGAGTATGCTCACAGACGAGAATTCTCTTCGGAGCTGCTGAAAATGATAGGTATGGATATTGAATTTTTCTATTTGAAAAGCGGTTGGTTGGCAGAGATTTGCTGTGGTAGATGAGCCAGTTCTCGTTTGCTTACTTTGCAATTTTGTGCACTTTGAAAAAAATAAAAGATGAAATTTCCTTTCGCTTTTTACCATAAGGAGTGCGCACTTCATGGAAAGGCTTAAGTACACTTCTTGGTTTCACGATTCCTGTAAAATCGATCTCAGAAAGGAATTTCTGGGTTCGAGAAAAATAGGTTTTGGGAAGACATTTTTGGTGGCTCCAATTTGCAGGAAACCTAGAGCGAATGATATCCATAATCCTACACTTAGGCTCATGCACAAATGGATTGCTATGACTTTGTTTCCTAGAGGTGATCTGAGACCCATTAGGGGGGATGAATTAATTATCAATTTTGCCATGGTTAGAAAAATAAAAATTGCTCCTGTGAAAGGTATGATAAGGCAATGGTTAGAAAGTATAAAGTTCTCTACTCCTTTGAGTGCACTTCTCTGATTACTCGGATAGCAAAAGGGCTAGGGGTCGTTAGCGACCAAATCCTTTTATCTTCAGCGCTCCTCGTCCATGTATTGATGAGACTTATCTAGTGCAAGGGCATATTCTGAAACATGCAGAAGATGGATCTTTGATTTACTTTTTCCCCGGTTGTACAAATGAAATCTCATTGCCAAATGCGGGGTATCATTTGTACAACTGCCATGAACTAACCATTCCCCTGCAGACCATAGAAGAATCTCGTGCAGGTGGAGCATACAGGGAGACGCGCAACATGACAAGAAACGAACGAGAGAGTTCATCATCCTCAACACCCGTACAGATGTATGAGGCAGGTTGGGCACCAACTGGGGATGCACTTGGATGGACCCAAGCTCCACGCCACATCATCGGAGTCTCAACCTGGGCAAGTGCCAGTGACGACCGGTGGCGTGCGCCTCATGACATCCAATGGGGAGACAACCAACCCTCCAGATCAAGTGGTGTGCCTCCATCTCTAAGTGAATGGCGCTCGAGTTCCTCTCGTTGGGACTTGGGTGAAATAACTAGGAGAATGGACACCCTTGATATGCAGACGGGGGAGGTCCAGTACAACCTCACGGAACACATAGCGCAAACACAAGAATGGCAACAACCTGCTGATGCTCAGTTCGCCAACATCAATAACATGATGCAGCAACAGCACGATGGCCTTCAAGCGTACTTCCGCTTTCAGGGGTTCAATCCTTATCAAGGACCCTGAGCGAAAGCCAAGCTTGAGGGGAGACATCTCTCCCCCCGCTGAGGTAACTTGTATCACATTGCATATTTCCCTTTCCAATTGCATATTTGCTTTCCAATTGCATCTTATAAAACTTGAAAACAACATAAAAATTTGTAAAATAGAAAATACCAAAAAGATAGGATAGGTTTTGAGTCATGCTAGGTAAGACAAGCTAGTTCTTTTTGTTGAAATGATGAATAGTTGCTCTGTTTTATATTTCTTAAATATGGGTTCATAGGTAAGTGCTCTCTCACAGGCTAAATATGAGTAGCCAACAATTATCCGGGAACCTGAGGTAAATGAGCTGCACTTGCTGATCTAAGTCTAAGTTGTTACGAGATATGAGATAGTAAATAAGAGTTGCTATGATCCTGATACTAGTTTGACTTGAATTCTGGATGTTTTGTTTTTCAAAATGATAAAATTGAGAGTTCCTCATTTGATATAAATTCCTACCAAAGCAAAAAATGTGCCCTCATGATTAAACCATATACATTTTAGTTGCGTGTTATTCCATTGAACTTTGTCAAACTCTTGTGACTTGTGTAGATACTTCTCACGCTCTATGATCAAGATCATACACCCACATATATGCACATGCTAAACTCCCACACTGGGAGCTAAGCAATATTCCATTCCATTCCCATTTTACCACAAAAATAAATTCTCCATGCTTTCATGTGATTTCTTTTTCTAAAGAGAAAAGTCCTTTTGAACAAAAAAAAGAGGAGGGAAAGGCATGATTATGAAAAATAAATAAATAAAAATAAAGTTATGCTCCATCAAGCACGAGCATAACTCTGTGACCATAATATACCAGAAATATTTCAGCGCCATTGCTGGGAATTATATTTCTAGTAATGTCGTTAAGAAATACCAACACCCTCCTGGCCTGGTCTTCGGCCTGCGGACTCCCTGGACTCTCCTCTGTCCATTTCTCGAAGTTTTGGGCTGATTCACTGATGTTTTCATGAAGTTCACAACCTATCCTTGTATGGATACATAATTCTGCTCACTTTAGTCTAGATTTCCTCCCAACATCGGGGTTTGTCACCTGCATACAAATATAAACCAACATTCGTGGAATATATGAGATTAAGCACCTATCACTATGTTGGATGTTTTATGCAGATGTTGGCGGTATAGAATCAGTATTTAACAGCCACCAACAACTGGTTGATTACGTACATCATCCTGCGCATGTAGCAGCAGGATCAAACGGGCATTGTCGATTCTAAAAATCGACAAATAAGAAAAGTGGATTAGGAAAAGTACAAATGTTTAGACATGTTCAGGTTTTGTCGATGAGAAGTAATACCCTAGTTCTGTTTCGGGGATCGGACTGAATCCGTTGGGTGTTGTATTGATATGATGATCGAGTTATGGTTATGTCCTCAGAGGGCTCCCTGCCCCCTTAAATAGCTTAGGGGGTATGGCTACAAAGGGGAGAACATATTCATACACTACTCGGTTCCCCTATACATTTACATAATCGTATACTACTAAAACTATGGAACATGCATTGAGACACACGGCAATGTAATTTCCAAAGATTAGTCTATTTACATAATATACAGACATGGCCCACCTCCTATTTCTAGTCGGATAAACTGTTCGTATGGGTATATGGCACCCATAATCTCCACAGCTACCCCCTCATACCTTTACAATTAAAAAGATAATCTTCTCCCAAGCTAAACCAATCAAACACCGAGTGCTTCAATCATCTCTGCCAGTCTCGCGAGTGCTTTTACCAGAAAACGAGGTTGCGGAGGGCTGAAAAATTTAAACAATATTAAAGAGTATATACTTAGATGCATCGACTAGATACACCTAATTAGGGTGTACCCTCTGACTATGTAATTAGTTGAATATAACTAAACATATAGTCAACTATGTTTAAAGAGTAGATAAATCAATCAACCGAGTGGTTTTATGAAAGAATTATGGCATACGTGGTGTCAAATCTGAGTGAATATACTCAAAGTGGATTTACCAACTGCCTAATAGTGACCAAGAAAAATCACATAAATAGCAATAAGCTAAAGATATTGATCTTAGAAAAAAAATCGCACACATATGTGGCTTTTATAAGGAACAATGACAAGGCATTTAGCCGACTGCATTGCAAAATATAAGCTAAACAATGTTTAATTTTTTTAAAAACAAGTTAATATATAATCTATAAAGCTCACTGTTTGCCACCTCTTTGAATCACATTGTACCAACTTCTATAAAAAAAAGTTACATAACTGCTCGAAAAAAGGATTTTAAAGGTATTGGGTATTTATCCACGTGCATATTGTTAAGACAAATATGCTCAAGTCCTAAAGACCATGTGCGTGCCACACCTAAGAATGGGCTGCAAGCGCTCAATGGGCTGCGATCCATGCCCTTAAAAAAATGCTGTGACACAGTGCGTCATCGTCTCCGTCGCTTCATCTTCTCAACTTTCGCCCTCCTATACACTGCCACTGCCGCCGACGTTAGTGCAACACTTTCGACACACATTCCACTACCAATATGCTCCAAACTTCACCAAATTCATGTGCTAGCGTTCCCCCTCCACGTTCCTTTCAGATCTAGAGAGAAAAACCCTAAACCAAGCCATTCCCAATCTCACCATTGGTGGAAGAGAGATAAATCCCTTTTAACCGGTGGATGGTCTCGGACGTTAAGGAGACAGATCTGAAAGATATGGTGAATGAAAGTGTGTTACCAGTGAAGGAGATCATCGAATATATCATCTGAACCCTAATTCCCTCCTCCACATTGGCATCTTTATTCACTTTTGTGAAGCTTTTCTTGGAATCTGGCCTCATTTCAACCTCTTTCATCGTATGTTCTACCTCAAAGCCCAACTGATTAAAGAAAACCCCTATCGCCAGCTTTTGCGTATGAAGGCCAGGCGAATCCCAACCCCGAAGATCCCGACTCACTTGACTACAAAATCATGTGCTCGAGGATTTAGAAGGTTTTCTCTGCTAGGATAGTTGTCGACTACTCCCACAAACTTCCAGTCACACCATATAGTCTTCACCGACCGCCATCTTCAGTAAGTAATTCTGAGCCTCATTTACTTTTCTTGCTTGCTTGAATAATTCGATGGTCATGTGATAGTGAATTCTCACTATCAATAGGAAAATGCACTTATTGTGTCGAACCCACCTGCAGCTATATGCTAATCTCCACAAATGGGGCAGCAATTAGCCTGTCGGGGTTGGGGGCAACAATCAAGCCATGCCAAAAAGGCAAAAGGCCAGACGACTATCAATAGGAAAATGCACTTATTGTGTCGAACCCACCTGCAGCTATATGCTAATCTCCACAAATGGGGCAGCAATTAGCCTGTCGGGGTTGGGGGGGAGGGGGCAACAATCAAGCCATGACAAAAAGGCAAAAGGCCAGTCGCAGAGCAAAAAAATAAGAAGGCTGAGAAGAGAAGAAAACTGGTTCTAAGTTCATCACATGAAGATGAAGACCAAGCGTCGAGTGGAGATACTACCCAAGCGATGCCCCAACCAAAGAGGGCGATGCCAAAAATCAGAACATCATGAAGAGCCGCCCCAACCAAAGAGGGCGATTGCTAAAATCAGAACATCATGAAGCGACGCCCCAACCAAAGAGGGCGATGCCTAAAATCAGAACATTATGAAGGTAACTATCACACCACTCAGCTTATGTCTGAATCTGATTGACAAACATCTGTGATTGTTGTTGACTGAAATGCACAAGTCTTTGTATCTTTTTTCAAAATTGCAACAAACCCAGGTTATTGACCCAACTGGTCGTTATGATGCTCCCCCACCAGCCTTCGAAACCACTTGCTAAGATACCGCACAACCCAGCACCAAGGCCCTAGCCAAGGACCGATTGGGGATGACTGAAGACCCGACTGCCGATCAAGAACACCCAACTAGAAACCAGTCAAGTCAAGTAGGAACAGCTGCCAAACACTAGGAGCCCTCAATGGAAAATCATATAGCGAGTGCTAAAGAAACAAAGGGGGATGAAGAACACCCGACCGGAGACCATGCTGCACAAACGTAAGAAGAACTGAGGATAGAAACTGCTCCTAGTGCCACTCCAAACGCCGATCAACTGGAAAAGGTCCAAGGTCCTCCTTGCAAACAACCAGATAGTCAAGCTCCAATTGCGTGATTCTGAAGGCAGAGCCCATGGAATTATTTTGAATAAACAAAGAGAAGCTAAAGAACGTGACCTCTTGGTGAAGAGTCTCTCTGAATACACCAAACTACTGAATATAAGTTATCCTATGCCTCTTTTGATTTCTATCTTGCTTGATGCAGACTAAATATTGTTGTTTATCCATGAAGAGAATATACCGGCGATCTCAAGCTAAGTCCGAAACAATAGAGAAGCTAGTGCCTCACCTTGGGACACTGGAATCAATTAAGCAAGAGCTTAAGGTCTCCCAGGATGCCACAAAACCAAAAGAGCGCCAGCTAATGGACAAGATTGGCCAACTTCAAAACACAAACTTGGAGTATCATGGTTCAATCGGAGGTAAACAAATTCTTCCAGCATTTCCTGAAAAAACTTCAATATGCAAGCTCTAACTTATAATGCTCTATCCAGCTTAAGAGTCTTAGATCAAATCCCTAAAAGCCCGACTGAAGAAAGCAAAAGAAAGTATTACCAAGTAGAGATAGAACGAAGGCCGAATCTGATCTGGAAGGTAATCATGTCTGCCCTTTTGCTTGCAATATCAATCTTTAGAGTAAATCCAATGAATCCTGTGTCTTCTGAACATAAGCCCACAAGGTGAAGTCAAAAGCTCAATTTGAAGTCTTTGCCCAGCGAGTAGAGAGAGCTGAAGCTATCTGAGATGAGATAGCCAATGCAGCTGCTCTAGTACTTAATGCCATATTCCAAATGTCTTGGGCTTCACTTCAGAAGATGCCACAGAAATCTTCGATAAATTAAGGAATGCTCCCGACAAGCACTTCAAGAACATCAATGAAGCAGCCATCATGGGAGCAAGTCAAGTACTCGCAATGACAAAGTCATTATATCTCCGGGTGGATATTGTAGTAGTCAGGGATGGCTTCGCAGATGGAACTTCAGAAGAACAAGCTTTTGAGTTGATAAATGATGCTCAAGAATCCGCTCGGAAGATAGCTACAGATGTATTAGAAAACCTCTGAGGCTAGATTTCTGATGTAACCAGACCATTTGTGTATGAGCTTGTCTTGATTGTGACTGTTTAACTTATGGCTTTGCTTAAACTGTAATGTGTGTTAAAAGTTGAAGATTTCTCTTTGGACTGTACTAAGCCTAAAACCTAGTTAAGTGGTCAAAGAATTATAATTTCTAACATTATACAACTAAAGTAAATCAATGATAATCCAAACATGAAGAAAACAAAAACCATTTGAAGAAACATAATACTCCATTATTATTCATATATAGCCCACCCCCCCCCTTAAACAGTTCTTTTACCAATTTATATGCATACAAAAAACTCATGCAATGCAGATTAACACTTTCTATGTCATCTAAGCTTACTTTTTTTCCACATTGGAAGAGGGTGTGGTTAGCAATGCGGATTTTCCAATGTGGATATGTCCATGCATACCAACATCTAGGTATTCCGCCTTGAATAGCCAAATAGGTTAGCTGGGCATGTGTGGTTATTCCCCAAACAGTTTATTAACTCTTGCATAACTGTAGCTAATCATGTGGGAATCCACCAATTCAAGTCAGAATATAGACCAAATTTAGACATGGTATCACACAAAGAGTATCAAAAAAAATTCCTACTGGATGATATTTAACAACAAAAAACTCAACAACAGTGAAGATTTGGATGCAGTGACACTCAATAACATTCCGTCTGGCACATTTCTTCATTTATGCAGCTGATTATTTTAGGCCCATTCATGCAGTCGATTGATCAGCAGTCACTAAATACATATTGCTTGTGTTTCATAGATATATTTTACACTTGCAGTCTTCAAGAAGGGATCATGAGCAGAGTTCATGACAGGGTAAACACTACTGGGAGGATAGTTGGCGCAGCATCAGCTGCCAGGGATGAAACATGTATACTTCAGACTGAAAGGGTCAACATTTGGGAGGAACTAGATGGACCCATTCTTTCTTAATCCAAAGAACATAGTTAGTTGGCTTATTGTAGCCACCACAAACACATGAGACTAACATATATGCTAATAGGTAAGAGTAAACTAACAAGCCAAACCTATTATGAGGATAAGGAATTCTCTAAACAGAAGGTCTGCTGCTGCTATGCGCCTAGCTGTTGTGTGCCTTTCATTACCTTGCTTAGTGGCCAGCCTGCAGCAACTGTCCAAAGAAATCCGCACTCATGAAAAAAAAGACAACTTTGACTAGTAGTTTCTGTCTCTTAATGTCACATAGAAAGTATGCCATCAGGGAAGTGTTTCTAGAGCTAGTTTAATTGTGTAAATTTCATATGGCAAACCTTTTTACTTTAGACAAACAGAAAAGTTATGGCCAATTTGGGTCTTGGTGTACCTATGAAATATGTAGATCAATTTGGAATGGAGGGAGTACCAGTTAGATTTGATTGTTGATACAACAAGGGAGTAGCTATGGCACCATATTTGTCTTGAAAAAAATAGTCGGCATGATTTACATTGTGATCAGTCCCTAAATTACCTATGTAATTTTTGTGGTAGTGCTAATATGCGCGATGCGCGTGGAATATTAATTTGAGCACTGCACGTCACGCCTAGTCTCCGCAAAATCAGTATTTGGTTGACCGGTTGTATAGATTATTTCTGTTTCAAGTTGAGGAAGATGCGATACTGCCGCAAGTAGATGGTGTCGGCAGTAAATCAATTATTCTACAGTAATGAGAACTCCATCGATGGTCTAAGACGTGTAGTATTAGGTTTACTGCCAAACGAGATTGTTCATTCCAGTAGTAAAAGCATTACTATCTTAGTAATTGGACTACTCAATATGCGAGCGGTGTTTCTGTGCGCTGACTCAGTGTTCGGTTGACCAAGGTTATTGTAATAAATAGATTATTTTTGTTTCAAGTTGAGCTAGTTGTGATACTGCCGCAAGTAGACGGTGCCAGTAGTAAATCAATTATTGTGCAGTAATCGGAACTCCGTTGATGGTGCAAGACATATAGTAATAGATTTACTGTCTTAGTAATTAGACTACTCAATATGTGAGCGGTGTTTCTGTGTGCTGACTGAATAACCAGTTTAGGAGTTAAGGTAAATCAATTAATGTAGAAGTTACAAACATACTATTTGTTACGTGTTAGTGATCTAGGTAGTGGGTATCACTGCGTGTTTAGAGTTGGTTTTTATTTGGCAACTTCACGATATTGGAGGAGTGCGGTTTCGTGCGGTAGGGAGACTGATGGTAACGGCATAGACACACCTCCAGCGATGAACTTTGACGGCGCTTATTCTGGTTCCTTGGCACTGACATCAACATCGTCACCAGGTGTGTTTGATAATCGCCCGATGAGCCAGTGTGGGGCAATCGTTTATACTGGCTAGATGGTGAGTGGGGAGGAACTCCACCAAAATGGGGACAGGATGGAATCAACATGCCGCCATATCTGCATGAACATGAGACATTGGTGGAGAAACCCTTTTTCCTCCTGGTTCGTAACACCTCTTTAGTCCCGGTTGTCCAACCGGGACTACGAATCCGAAACTAAAGATCGAGCTACCTTTTTTTTTTCTTATTCAGGCTAGTCCTTTGCTGGCATCATCACACCGAAGATTGCTAAAGCACTAGCTTTAAGAAGTTTTGTCATTCTTGCTCAAGAGGAAGGTTTCCACAAGTTACTCTTTTAGTATGATAAAAAATTAATGGCGAGTAATTTTACTTTTTTTTTAACTAGTTACGGTCCGCTTGTAATCTATATGGGTCCTCATATAGAAAAATCATTTTTTAAGTAGTGCTTAACTTGAGCTGCTAATAACTACTTCCTCCGTTTCATAATATAAGACTTCCTAGCTTTACCCATATTCATATAGATGTTAATGAATCTATATGTGTATAAATTGTGAAACGGATGGAGTATAAAACAAAAAAGCACAACCTAAATTAAATTTCCAACAATCTCATGAAAATCGATGTCTTTTCTTATATGCATGTGACAAGAAAAATGGTTAATGTTTGGAGTGAGCCTGACTTCATTTCACCTAATATATTTTGCAGAATACAATCGCCTTTAGCTCTATTTTGCGCCACAAGTTTTAGGATAAATTTGTATGCCTTTGAACTTTTGGATGCAGGGTGAAGGATTTACTGTATCCATTGTGTAATGCCGTTTGGTGTGTAAGGCTTTCTTTCCCTGTTGGGGACACCTTTTAATTATATGAGGAATAGAAAAAATGTCCGTGCGTTGTAACATGTGAAGGCTATATGAATCTTATTATTGTTATACGGTTTAGTTAAAGTGAAATTCACTTTGAGAATTCTCTTGGATATATATTTTTCTAGAAAATCATAAGTTACAATTAGGAGTCCGATCATCTCAAGTTAGTAAGCGAGTTGTTTTAAAAGAGATTTCTTATACGACTCCTTCTGTATTTACACAAATGATGTACCAAAGTATTGGCAAAAATATCTTTAATATTTATAATAACTAGAAAAACTACCCGTGCGTTGCAACGGGTAAAGACGTTTTTTCAATGATATATTAACAGCTGAGAAATAAATTGAAATATTGTGATCATTATAATTGAAAAAGGTAATGAAAATTCTAATATTGGGATCGCTATAGATTACAATTAAACAAGTTAATGAAAATCTTTTCTGGGTTTTGGGCCGAAAGCTTTCCTTTCTTTTTAACCCTAGGCCAATCTGCTACCTCGTTCCGTTTGGCCTGCTTCCCTCAATTTGGCCTGCTTCATTCGACCCATCAAATCCGGTCGAATCTTTCTCGATAACCTAAAATTGGTTGAGGGTTTTTGATCCACTCGATCTCCTATTTCCCTTTTTTTTCCAAAATCAGAGCATAAAACTCGGGATAAAAAAGATAAGGGAATATCGTCGTCATCATCGACAACTGTTAGATTAAATCTGACCAAATAAAGCCGAGAAAATCATGGAGAAAATAATAAGGAAGGAGTGGGAATCGATTTTTTGCAATCAAATTAGAGTAGAAAACACACGATCGATATAGCGCCGGCGCGGCGCTAGGGTTCAACTCGGGAGACGTGCAGCGAATAGATTGGATTAAAAAAGCCGGATGAGAAAAACTAAAAGCACACGGGAGAAAAAACCGGTGACAAAGAAGTTGATGAAAAAAAGGTCCGAGAGGCGCAGTGAACAGATCGGATGTAAAAAACCAGAAAAAAAACCAATAGCGCGTGCGAAAAAAAA
Organism: Oryza longistaminata; assembly: GCA_009805545.1. Lineage (NCBI taxonomy): Eukaryota > Viridiplantae > Streptophyta > Magnoliopsida > Poales > Poaceae > Oryza > Oryza longistaminata. The sequence goes on from CM020181.1 coordinate 32,363,983, forward strand.
CCCTTTCACGTGAAAGAAAAAGTCGGAAAAATACCGGTGCCAAACAAACCAAACGGACTTTTTTTTTTTACTGGCGAGACTTTTTTTCCTTTTTTTTATGGAGTCGGACGATTTTTTTTTACTGACGGCAGAAGCTTTTTTATCGCTCCTTGAGTCGTACATTTTTTTTTCTTTTTTTACCTTTTTAGTCGGACTTTTTTTTCTTTTTTACTCGGGCTTTTTTTTCCTTTTTTTTACTCGGGCTTTTTTCCCCTTTTTTTACTGACTCTGGAAATTCCTCGTTCTTTTTAAGTAGAGATAGAGATTAAAACCGAAACATAAAATTAAAATCGATTCAGTACCGACAAAAACAACTTCAATTTTTATAATAGTAGAGAACATAGGTGTATTAGTGTGGGTTTAGTGTCCGATTATTCGGTTGCTCTATGTCGGTTGCAAGGATGTAGAGTAGTATTTAGTAATGTAAACGCGGTGCTTAGATTATTAGATACCATTAATTGGGGTAATATAAAGTGGTTCCGAGGCTGCCCGCTGATGGTGACTGCTCAGTACGAGCATGTGTATATTATCCTAAGTACAATTTTTTGGGGAGGGTACTCCTTCGTATTTAGCTCCGGTTGGATGGCCATGACGGGTTGTCGTAAGGAACTCGACAACCAGGGGTGGTCTCCCGAAACACCAGGAGGACAGTGGGTACGGGGTATTGGTTGCATGACTGTATACTAGTTAGTATAGTCTAAAGATGTATGTATACTAGAAGCACAGGAATGATACTTTTTCTTTTTCTTTCTCCACTTAGTTTAGACTATTTTTTTGTGAGAGTATCTTAGTTCTTTCTTTTGTGTGTCACCCAACCCTTTGAACTGAATTAACCCCTGCATAGACTTTGTCATATATATGTAATATATGAATTGTTAGCATAGTACTCTCTTATCATATCTTCCCTTGGGATAAAATAATACGATACCTTGGAATACTCCCGGGTGAAATGCTACAATGGTATATCTGTACGCTTGCGGATCACATCTGTAACCATAATATACCAGGATTATTTCTAGTGCTATTGCTAGAAATTATATTTCCAGTAGTAACGCTAAGAAATACCAACAACAAGCTCATCCCTGAATCAAAACTTACACTGACACTCATGGTAAAACGAACCTAATACAATCACATAAAACAAAATCAATTGCGCAAGATAAACACTGAAACAGGTATGAACATCAACTATGAGAATCAATCAAAACATTGAAGATAAAATATTTTTCTTCCTTTATAACATAATGTGTGCAATTGTCAAGAATCAAGCAATCGTATCACAAGATAATTCAGATATTCTCAAATCTGAATCTTAATGAGCTTACAAAGTTAAAACTTACAAATCAACAATAATCAATGGAGTAACCATCACCACAGTTCTATCGATAGGCAATATAATTGGCCAGGTGTAGAAGTGGTGCTGCCTTCTCTTGATCAAATATTGAAAAAAAGTTGTTCCCTTGCATTAGAAAGCAACTTTTCTGCAAACCCCTGTGATTTCTCCAGCCCAAGTAATTTTGGGTATGTCATCTTGTCACTCGCCAAGTCCTTCCCCGCTGTCTTGTCAAGCTCCTCAGAAGACTTGGTCACATCTAGTATATCATCAACAACCTGGAACAATAATCCTATCGACCTCGTATACATACACAAACGTTCAATTTGCTCATAAGAGCGACCTCCCAAGATTGCCCCAATAACCATTGATGCCTATTCTTTTTTCTAATTAAAATGTTTCTAATCCAACCAAGACACTATAATTTCTTCAGTAAAATTGTGCTTAACCAGTTGTGAGCTATGAGCCTAAATGATATCTCGAGCTAAATCTTGCTACTTATTTTCAAGTATTATACCACAAGAGGGAGAAGCAAAAGCCTCACCTCATGGTCGCAATCTACCATCTGCTGCTCGGAGAGCACGTCCATCTTGCCCGTTGCCAGGACGCGAGCTGCACGATCCCTGCAAAAAAAAAAATTGGAATAGAGCGATAGATGAGTCAAAGGGGGAGTTGTTGGTTTGGGGGAAAATTGATGGGAGCCAGGAGGGGGAACCTGGTTCTTGAAGGAGCTGACGGCATCGTGGTCCCTCCAAGCGAAGTCATCGGTGAGGAGGACGGGCGTCTCGTGGGCCGACCCGCCGAGCTCCTTCAGGAAGGCGCGGCACGACGTGGACTGCGGAGGGGTCGAGCGGTGGAGGTTGACCTTGAACACGGACAGTCAGTACGCGTGCTCGCCGGCGTCCCTATAGGACTTGCCGAACCTCTGCACGAAGCTCTCCATGTTGTTGCCACCGCCGACCACCCGTCGGATCAGCGGCTCCTCCTGGTTGGACACTCCACGCACCGCCAGAGACACCGGAACTCGCCCTCCACAGTGGAATGCTGGATCCGGTGGGGGAGGGCGAACGAGGCGGAGGCAGGATCCGCGGCGAGGAGGGTGGCCACTGGTGGTGTGACGATAGGGGGAGGTGACGACGGCGGCTGGGCGCCGTGGGGAGGAGGTGGGGAATGGGAAACGATTTGGGGTAGGTGTTTATTATGTTTACAAAACGGAATTTTCTCTTCTTCTTCGCATTATATTTCTCTAAAGGATAAGGGGTTTCTGGGGAAAACCATATCAGGCTGTCAGGCAATTCGAGGGTTAGTTCAAAAGTTTATACATGGACAAGGAGTTTTTTTTTGCAAAATAACTAGGTCGCACGTGGCATACATGCACGGTGAAACCGGCCACCAGCGGTGGAAGAAACAATCACGCGGCATAGTCAAAGGCGAGATTAACAATGAGATTACCGGCAAACCGCGTTTCCCCGATCGCAGACGCGCTCGCGAGGAGCCATAATCGCAAGACGAGGACGTGTAAAAAAATGAGGTAGCTAGAAAAAAAAATCAAAAAAAACGAGAAAAACAGTACGGTTAGGGGAGTTATTGATTGATTGATGATCCATCCACCTACCCCTCCGAAGCACATCTTAATTCTTGACAAGGAATTTTGTTGGCACATCTTTAATTCTTGACAAGAATATTTTTTGTCATCTTGGTGCACGGGTGGCATGAGTGTCGCAGCCTTTCTTTTTTACCCGAGATGGTCATCTGTGACGGGCGCCAACTTGAGGCCCGATTGAGATATAGAATGTTATCTCAATCGGGCCTAAACTACGGCCCGTCACTGATATGTGTCATCCATGACAGGCCTGAGTTTTATGCCCATCTAACATGTCTATCCGACAATATCTCAATCGGACGTTTTTTCGGCCCGATTGAGTTGACTTTCTTGTGACAGCCCGCTAATTCTATGCATGTTAGAGGCCGTCACATATGAAAGGTTCTGTAGCTAGTTAGTTCGACTACGTGAGCAGCCAACACTGATGTGTGTGGATCCGCCAGGACTAAGCTGCCTCGAGACGAAATTCTACAATTGCTCCGTCTTGCAGCAACTACCTCTTGAGTCATTAACATGACGGCGGCCTCACAGGGTGTTTTGCTCCTCCGCTCGAGAGCGTTGTGGTTAATCAGTCGATACTAGGGATGCCTGCTTCGGTTCAGTATTGTGGAGCAACATGTAACTTCCTGGTCTAGGTATTATCATTTTTCTAGGACAACATTCAATTCTCATGGTAGATGTAAATTGAGTGCAAACTGTAGAGGGTAGAAACAAAGCCTTCAATATCCCTGTCCCTAGTTAACACTTTGGTTCTCCTCCATGTAAATATTTTTGGCATAGCAGAGAGTTCCTCAGATAACACATATGGTGCCTCCCTGAGCTATGTATTCAGAAATGTCGCTCACAAATTTTCATTTAGGCTGGTTTTCATGGCTTTGCTTTTTAGGGATACTTCCATCCACCATAGAATCAAAAGTGATAATTATGGACTGCGTGTTAAGTAGTGAGTTAATTAGCATGAGAATGGAAGGCATTGGGATGCCATACTATCCAGAAATATAACATGAAGCTAGTTCAACTCAATTCTCTCTGCACAGCCTTATGCGGTGTGAGATACCCAATCAAAGACATGGATTGCTATTGCGACACCAAAGTATGTTCGTCAACAACATGCAACCCTATAGCATCCAACTAAGAGTGTGTTTAGTTCACGCTAAAATTGGAAGTTTGATTGAAATTGGAACGATGTGACGGAAAAGTTGAAAGTTTTGTGTGTGTAGGAAAGTTTTGATGTGATGGAAAAGTTGAAAGTTTGAAGAAATAGTTGGGAACTAAACCAGGGCCCTGTTTAGTTCCAAAGTTTTTTTTTTCCAAACTTCCAACTTTCCATCACATCAAACCTTTCATACTCACACAACTTTTCAGTCACATCGTTCCAATTTCAACAAAACTTCCAAACTTCAGTGTGATCTAAACACATCCCAGGCCTAATAGGTTGTAGGTCAACTAAATGCAGGGCCATCTTATTGGACCAAAGCCCAACCGAAGAACCACAAGTCTCACGACTGAGCTGATACCATTTCTCTGTGAAAACAATTAATTCTATGTGATAGGCGTAAATTGATTGCAGACCGCAGATGGTAGAAACAAGCCTTCAATATCCTTATCCCTAGTAACACTTTGGTTCTCCCATTGGTGAATATATTAGCACAGACAGGCAGCTACCTCCTCATAAGTTGTAACCAGCACATATGGTGTCTCACTGAGATAGGAAACAAAATGGTGCTCACAAATTGCATTTTAGGTTTGTTCTCAACTTATCAGGCCTTTTGCTTCCTAGGGATGTATATATTACTTCCATCCACCATAGAATAACTGTGTGTTAGCTGTGAGTTAGCATGCGCGAGAATGGTAGGCATTGGGATGTTATAGAATCCATGCAAAGAATAAGCCTCTAGTTCAATTCCATTATCACTGCAAACCCTTACGCACTGAGATACTCAATCAAGCTAAGGCAGGGATTGCTCTTCGTGCGCAACAGCTTCTTTGTCAATAGCATGCAGGCTCTAATGTCCATGATGCAAACTTACTGAACAGTTCCATCCCAATGCAAAATATTTGAGATGCAAAGAAGAAGTACAAGATGTAAGATCCCAAGCTCATTTTTGTATAAAAATTGTAGGAATAAGTTGTCCTTGACAACTTAGAGAATTCTCACTCTTTTAGGTTTCATATTGCTTTTCCTTATGTACAGCCATATTTCGATCAATGAGCCTTTCTCTCCGAGATCAAGAGAACTAAAGAATTCTGAGAGAAGATTAAATTGGTCAAAATCTCGGAATCTTTTTTGTTCCGGGACATTGTAATTTCGAATGGTCGATCTTAGTGAGGTTGTAGATTTCGACCAAGGTATATGTAAAATTTTAATATGTTGAGGGTAAAATGCATCTACTTTCCCTTAGAAAAAGTAGAGAAACATCCAGGGGTTTTCTCGCTAGCTCCACAAGGTGGTGAGCAGATAACTTGGGTTCGAAGGCTCACCCCTTCTAATTAATTAATATTATGTCATTCCCTAATATTTGTGGAATTAATGAATGGGCCTTAGCCCACTCGAAGATTAATTCTTTGGAAAATCACAAAAGCCCACCTCATGGGATGGCATGCATGTGGAGTTTAGTACCACCTTGCTTATTCTAGGAGAGGGGGACCTCCTTAAAAGGGAGGATGCCCTCCTAGCCACTTAAAGCATGTGTGGTGGAGAGAAGAGGGGAAACACACGCGCGCGCTCGCTCGCCTGGCCTGGCAGGGCAGGGCAGGGCAGGGCAGGCGGCGCGCGTGCACGACGTACGCGTCGAATGGTCCGAAAAATTGGCTCCTCACCCTTGCGCAGATGCAGCCTCCTTTTGCAGTTTTGTTTTGCTGCAAATTCGGATTCATTTTTGTTTTGGAAACATTCCGAAAAATCCGGTGCGTAAAAACGGCGCGGAGTCCGGATAGGTTACGCGTGACTTATCCGGTTCATCAATCTAGGGTTTGCCTCCTACTCTGTACTGCGCCGTCGCTCGTAGACTACTCCATCCCATAAAAATAACCTCTGCCTTCGATGTACTGCAGCGGGAGAAGGCGGCAATAAGGTTTTTGGAAAGCGCTTCGCGCGACAGCTCGTCTTCCTCTCCGCTCGCGTGCTGCGCGCCTTCGTCGACGCCCGCAACCGCGAGTAGTTCCTGCCGAGCAACCGGTCTTTCTGCCACCTCGGTACGTGTTCGACATGTTGCGCATATTTGATCTATTCATGTTATACTGTGTAGTTTACATGTGTAGATCTAATGATGCGTTCATTCTAGTTTACATCTGCAATGTCATGATTTATTTATGGAATAAATTAAATCATTATGTGCTTATAATTTCAACAATCCAAAAACCTTATTATAGGCACTGTGGTTTTACTATGGCTGGTTTTGCCGATGCACTGAGGCCGGAAAAATTCACCTTTTTTTTTTGTTGTTGAAACTTGGATTTGTAGGTTCAAGGAGGCGGATGCGGCGGAGGCGTTCTACGAGACGGAGCTGGAGGCGATGCGGTCGCGGGAGTCCACCACCATGTACGTCGACTTCGCCCACGTCATGCGATTCAACGACGTCCTCCAGAAGGCCATCTCCGAGGAGTATCTCAGGTGAGGTTTGATTTTATTTTATTTTTTATGGTGGGGAGTTCAGATTGGGAATTTTTGAGATCTGTCGGCGGAAAGGTGGCAAATTTAGTTCAATTTTGCTCGGATTTGTTCAGGGAAACTCGGTTGATGTTGACTTAGCACAAATAGATTTTCTTTTTTACAAATTAGTTTACTCATCTGTGACAATTTGGAACTGACTGCTTATGTGGTGGATTTCATTGCATCAGGTTCGAGCCGTACCTCCGGAATGCGTGCAAGAGGTTTGTGATGGAGCAGAGGACTGGCGAGAACCGTGCACCAATCATCTCTGATGATAGCCCTAACAAGGACATTAACATTGCCTTCTACAACATACCAATGCTGAAGAGGTCCGCACTTTCTCCTCCAGGTGTAACAGTTTTTTTTCCCATAAAATTAACTCTGAAATATCAGTTATCTGACGGCAAATGAACAAATTCTGCAAATGTCCTGAATTCACTACAAAAGTGTGATATATACATTTATTCAAGGGTGGGGCTCATTGCCCCATGAATTTCATGTTAGTACGTTTCCTACATTTGGTTGAAAATTATGTCTGTTAGTACTTTTCCTACATTTGGTAGAAAATTATGTCTCACTTGTTATCTTGCATTTCTAATTTGTCATAGGTTTTATGCTAAACTGTATGATGGTTGCCATAACAATTGACTAAAATTGTTGTTGTAATAGGTTGAGGGAGCTTGGAACAGCAGAGATTGGTAAGCTCACGGCTGTAATGGGGGTGGTTACACGGACAAGTGAGGTCCGGCCTGAGTTACTGCAAGGCACCTTCAAGTGTCTTGACTGTGGAAATGTTGTAAAGAATGTTGAGCAGCAGTTCAAGTATACTGAGGTTGTAACTGTGATCCTTATGTTCTATTTTTTTCTCTCATGCAATGCGTCTAATGAAAGGTTTCTGCTCCTTAACTTCAGCCAATAATATGTGTCAATGCAACATGCCAAAATCGATCAAAATGGGCCCTTCTCCGACAAGAGAGCAAGTTCACAGATTGGCAGCGGGTCAGGATGCAGGAGACATCAAAAGAAATACCTGCTGGTTCACTACCACGCTCCCTGGATGTCATTCTGAGGCATGAGATTGTTGAGAAGGCTAGAGCTGGAGACACGTGAGGAACTCTTGCTGGAACTGCTTTGTACCCACTGGATTGGCTTCACATTATTAAAAGTATTCTGTTTCGGTCATTTTCAGGGTCATATTTACTGGAACTGTTGTTGCTGTTCCTGATGTTATGGCTCTAACTTCACCTGGTGAGAGAGCAGAGTGTCGCCGGGAGGCTCCTCAGCGAAAGAATGGGTCTGGTGTCCAAGAAGGTGTCAAGGGCTTGAAATCACTAGGAGTACGAGATCTGTCATATCGCCTTGCTTTTGTAGCAAACTCAGTGCAGGTATGACCTCTTTCCAGCAATAAATATCCATCTGGTTAGCTTGGTTATAATATTTTTATTACAAGGTTAACCTTTATCTTTAATGTTATTAGGTGGCGGATGGAAGGAGAGAAGTCGACATCAGGGACAGGGACATAGATGGAGATGACAGCGAAAGACAGAAGTTCACTGTAAGTTCAATTCAGACTGAGACTAGTTACTCTGTTTCGAAGAAGGAAAAGGGGACTAGCCATGTAAAAAGAACTATGAGAAGTTCTGCTTACATGGTATTCGAACATTCTGTTGCATGCTAGCAGGCTGGCATGGATAGTTGTAACCATACCAGCGTCCTTTTTCTATTTTTTTTGACAATGCGTGTCATTCAAGCTCCCTAAACTGCATGATCCTGGTACACTGTTGATTTACTGTGTTACATATTCATGTAAGGATGTTAGATCATGAAATGGTTATCATTCCGCTTTTTTGTTTTTGTGTATTATATGCTTTATTTTTGACCATATTGTTTTTTTGTCATCAAAGTGTTTATATTATTAATTATCTCCCTCCCCCCTCTCCCTTACAGGAAGAAGAGGAAGATGAAGTTGTTAGGATGAGGAACGTTCCCGATTTTTTCAATAAGATAGTTGATAGCATATGTCCCACTGTCTTTGGGCATCAAGAAATTAAGAGAGCAATCCTTCTCATGCTTTTGGGTGGTGTTCACAAGATAACACATGAAGGGATAAACCTTAGAGGTGACATCAATGTCTGTATTGTTGGTGATCCAAGTTGTGCGAAGTCTCAGTTTTTAAAGTAAGCTTCTCATTGTATTCTCATTGTCATAATTCTTATTTTCTTTTTCTGTGATGAATAAAATTTAAGTTCCATCATTCAATGTTGTCATTCTGGGATATATAAAATCTATTCTGCTGCTTCACCAGATCAAATGTTAGTGTGCATAAACGACCATTGCTTTCTGATAAGGATCCCTCAGCATGATGCAATACATCTTGATTAGTCTACTAGTTGAATTTAAGTTGCTATAAGCTTTTTAACAATGTTTTTCTGAATGATATTTATGGGTTGGCAACTTGACATAAAATCCAGAATACTAGTTGCTCATGTAATTTTGTTCTTGAATTGGACTTCCTATCTTGTTATAAGTTCCATTCATCTTAATGAAATTTATTCCATGAATCATCACAAATGTGCTATTAATCCAATCCTCAGATATACCGCTGGTATTGTTCCACGATCTGTTTACACATCAGGGAAGTCCTCATCTGCTGCTGGTTTGACAGCAACTGTTGCTAAAGAACCAGAGACTGGCGAATTTTGCATTGAGGTATTATCAAAATTTTGCGATTCCATCCATTTGTATTGCTAATACATATTTAGAAGTGTACCTTTGCTTTGAATTGCATGCTTCAACTAAATTGAACTCCAATAAACTTGGATGCACTTTGTGTGCAATCTTCCTAGTTCTTACTTCTGTTCTATTGCCTTACCTCTTCTGCTGCTACCGGTTATTTTTGCAGGCAGGAGCACTCATGTTAGCTGATAATGGCATCTGTTGCATTGATGAATTTGATAAAATGGACATCAAAGATCAGGTAGGCTTACCGACTTTTACCTATTGTTGCCTCTTTTCTTATTGAACGTGAGTGTCCCAATTTCATTTCTCCATTGTAGGTTGCTATACATGAAGCAATGGAACAGCAAACCATTAGCATAACAAAAGCAGGAATACAAGCAACTTTGAATGCAAGGACTTCAATTTTGGCAGCAGCAAATCCCACAGGAGGGCGTTATGACAAGTCAAAACCACTCAAGGTAAGCCTAACAAATTATAAAAAATTGTACTTCCAAGTACTTCTGAAAAACTTTTACATCCCTGTATTTTGTTGACATGTTGTGGTAAAATTTCAGTGTTGAGATCTAATATTTCAATCGTTGCAATCCTTGTCAGTATAACGTGGCATTGCCTCCAGCAATTCTTTCAAGATTTGATCTGGTATACATAATGATCGATGAGCCTGATGAAAACACTGACTACCACATTGCTCATCACATTGTGAGGGTCCATCAGAAACGTGAAGAAGCACTTGCCCCTGCATTTAGCACGGCAGAATTGAAACGTTACATTGCTTTTGCGAAGTCCTTGAAACCTCAGGTTTATATCTTTATGCACTTCATATATAACTTTCAACTTTTCATCAACTTATAGATGCTTTATGTCAATGCAGCTGAGTTCTGAAGCAAAGAAAGTTCTGGTTGAATCATATGTTACCCTTCGTAGAGGTGATAGTACCCCTGGTACCAGGGTTGCTTATAGGATGACAGTTAGACAACTAGAGGCATTAATCAGGCTTTCAGAAGCTATTGCCCGAAGTCATTTGGAAAGAGTTGTAAGTAAAATCCTCATTCATATATTGCCTGTTTTTTAGATTATGCAGTATGGTGTCTAAATAAATTAACTTCAGTGGAACTATCAGGAATAGTATTATTAGTTGGTTCTGGTGTTAAATTTAAAAGGCTGACATTTGTTCCCTCCCTTTGCATTGGGGCTTTTCACCTTTCAGCATAATATTTATGCTGACTTCATTTGGTATTAATTTCACAGGTTCTCCCAGCCCATGTTCGCATGGCAGTTAAATTGCTCAAGACATCCATCATCAGGCAAGTTTCTTGAAATTGCTCAAGACATCCATCCATCATTTGCATGATGATTTGCTAACAAAATCTTATTAATTGTGCAGCGTGGAATCAAGTGAAGTTGATCTCTCTGATTTCCAAGATGCTGATGATGGCACAAATGTACCAATCGATAATGATGCTGGTCAGCCAACAGAAATGGATGCTGCTCCTCAACAGGACGGTCCAGGTAGGTTTCCCCTTATTATTAAAATGTTTTTTTTGTGTGTGTTCTTGCTATTATTCTGATCATTTCGGTACCTTGTTTTTAATGTAAAATGTAGAAAATGAGCAAGCGGCAGATACTGGTAAGAAGAAGTTGGTTATAACTGAAGAACATTTCCAGAGAGTCACACAAGCTTTAGTTATGAGACTACGGCAGCATGAAGAGTCAGTCACGAAAGATGGTATTGATACTGGATTTTACACTACTTTTTCCATTTTTATTTTGTTTTGACTTATTTGCTATTTTGTATCCTTACCAAAGCAATTTCCAACTGTAGATGAAGCATAGTAATATCTGCTTAGGCTCAAATAAGTGAATTATTTTTACTGCTTATGTCCCATATAAGGAGTAACAAGATCTTTAGTTGTGATTTATTTACATAACTATGAGCAGCATTTCTGAGGCATGCTTTCTCTCGAGAAGAAATGAAATTACGATCTCGTCTAGATTACAGCTTCCAGAGGTCTAGGTTGGGGAGCAATTCTTTTTAATTGCGTAAATTAATAAATCCTTTGTTGATATTCTAAAAAAAACATAATTTGCAATAATGGTCTAGTACTATTGTATTGCTTTAGCTTTTGTTCTCATACATCTTACTAGAAAGATATATGCATCGTCTTAAAATTGAGGTGGAGCCTCATGCAGGCTTCTAGATGCATCAATGTGATTAACTTGTACGCCAACCATTTATACAGTAGTGTAGTAAGCATAAATTGTAGTTATGCCTATTCTCTGAAAAACAGGTTTCACCAGGTTGATGTCTCGTTATATTGTTAGGTCTTAATGCCATCTAATTCCGCTCCTGTATAAGTCATTGCTTTTAGTTCATCTTGTGCCGCCCTAAGTGTTTCCTTTTATGAACAAGGATGATCCTTGTCAGACCTCCAGCTGATATAGATGCCAAACTGACATGTTCCAACATTGAATTGCAGGAGATGGTCTGGCTGGCATGAAGCAAGGGGATCTAATAATTTGGTGTGCCGCCCTAAGTGTTTCCTTTTATGAACAAGGATGATCCTTGTCAGACCTCCAGCTGATATAGATGCCAAACTGACATGTTCCAACATTGAATTGCAGGAGATGGTCTGGCTGGCATGAAGCAAGGGGATCTAATAATTTGGTATGTCGAGCAGCAGAATGCCCAAGGCGCCTATAGTTCTACAGCAGAGGTGAAGGAAGAAGTGAAGTGCATCAAGGCCATCATAGAGGTAAAAAGCCTTCTTCATTGATCTTATCATCTATGTATCAATTTGCCTGCATTGATCCTATCAGTTCAACAGTACGGTATGGAAATTAACAACCTAACAAGACTACATTTAGGCATTTAGCTGCATCAATTTGCCTGCACTGCAAGCTCAACATTGACCATTAACATTGAGCATTACCTCAGCTTTCCATATTGCTAAAAGTTATCAATCGATTTGCAAATGCAGAGGTTAATACAGAGGGAAGGCCATCTCATAGTGATAGACGAAGGAGCAGCCCCAGCGGCTGACGACGGTGCTGCACGAAGAACATCAGAGAGCAGAATCCTGGCAGTTAATCCGAACTATGTCATCGATTAACCATCTGAATCATGATACGCAGCTAACACAATCCAATCGATGTGGTTAACCGATAGAACCAAGAGTAGATTCTAGTGAGAACCCCTGGTGGGTTATGCTATGCACTAGACATGTTGTACCATTTCCAACTGTGGTAGTCTTTGCAATCGAGTATATGATCTCTTGACAAATTGTACAATTAATTCTTGGAAGCAAAGGTGTAGTCAGAGTTATAGTTGATGATAACTATATAATCGGTAGTGTGCCTTTGTACATTTTCTTGAGTTGGTTGAACTATGTGAGGGGTTTGGAGTTTGGAGCAGCTTGAATTTTCAAGTGCTTGCCGGGCTTCTAACGTATATCATTCAGATTCAGATGATTCGAGAAACGTACCTTTGGCTACAGTGTTTTTAGCTAACAGAGAGTAGGAAAAGAGCATTGTTTATTTTCATGCTACTAGCTAGCTGATATGAATTGTTGGAGCTTGACAACGTCACAGGCAGCAGCTTGCAGGTTCAGAACGTGGCACTGGGTTTGCAGGTGTTGAACAGCAGCTTCAGATGTTAAAGACACTGGCTCTCTCTATCAAATGAGAGTGACTTGGACGCAAAAACAGCAGCAGCAGTCCGTTTTTATTCAGCCCTGCAGGCTGCATTTCTACGGCAAAAATCTTATTTCTAACCCAGAAATCAAACAACCAAATAGGTTGATTTGTTTTTTTAATAGTAAAAGCTTTCTTGAACTCAGTAAGTTACATTGAGGTTGATTCGTTGGCCTGAGAATCCGCAAAAATAAAGACTAAGAACCGAAATCGGAAGAGCTAGAAAGCTCAGTTGAGAGATATCATATAGCCGAAGAAAACCAAGAACAAAGAACACATCAAAACTGAAGACAAATCAAACATCGTCAATGACTTACATTCAATAATAAGCAGCAGGAAAGCATCTGAACTCCAACATCAGCATATAATAAGGATTACTATAAAGTTGTATGAAAATTCATTAATTGCCACCACCACTGGACGTGTTTGCACGTGCCATTCATGATTCATCTATATGGATCGTATCTAAGCCAGTGGTGTTTGAATCTCCTGAAGATGAAGATGAAGATAAAGATTAAGTGTTTTACGCAAAACGAGGTGGTAATAGCGTGTGATTAATTAAGTTTTAATTATTACAAACTTGAAAAATGGATTAATCTGGTATTTTAGATCAACTTTCATATCGAAAGTTTTCGCACAAAATACACCGTTTAGCAGTTTGAAAAGCATGTCATTTTAATCCAAAAGTTTGTCCTCTGAAATTAGAGGAAACGTGCCTTCAACATTATCCTGGGTGTGGACCTATGATGTAAAATTTACATATGTTGTTAGGCTAAGTTGCCCCATAGAAATTGACACCACTAACTTCTCTGCTCCTCAATGGTCTTCTAGATAGATAAACTAAGACATATAGGTTCTCGAATGTGCCTATGTCAGTGATGACAATATCACCACGCCGATAGCACATAGTTCCATAAGAAAGGCACCAACAAACAATGAGTAGGTAATTGCAAGATTGGCCATATATACTTTGAGGCTGCTACAAATGGTGCAAAAGCAACTACCAATGTGGACTAAACACCATAGTAGTACTGGACCACCCCCACTTTTTCCCTTGGATGTCCGAGGTTCAAGCTCACGGACCAGATCCAGGATTGCGGCGTGGGGCGGGGAAGAAGGAGAGCCGACGGTGCAGTTCGGGAGAGGGTGCGTGGCGCACGGAGGAGATAGAGGGTGGCCTCCTTGCGAGCGAAGGGGAGGTGCAGCCAGATTACAAAATTTGTGTTGTGAAATTTATAATTCTTTTTCTAATTTATGTGGTGTTTGGTGCAAAATATTGTGGTTTTCTGTAAATTACAAAATATGGGGACTATAATTAAAAAGAGGGGGGCTGGCATGCAAGACTGAAACATCTCTAAAAAGCTACTTTGCACCGTGGAGAGAAAGTGATTTGAGACATGTGTCTCTGTCCTATGTGGCACTATGAGGCTTCTCGTAGTAGTATTTTGCACTGTAAATGGCCCTAGAGCAAACAGTAATAATAATTACGAAAAAGAACAAGCATTATTACTATTGTTTAATTTGTTTGTTTGTTTTAATGCTACCAAATAGTATGCTAGCAGATACATAAGTATGTAGATAAGGACTACAAAATAAGTAAGAATCGATAAGAATTGCTAACACATCTATACAAGTAACATCCAATCTAATCAATAAGGTCAGGGATACACTTTACCGTAGCAATCGATCTTGTCCGTTTGCTATGAATCGGACGACTGAAAACACCTCAAAAGTCATAAAAGTCACAACGTTCAAGTTCAATACTCACAGGACGGTCGATCATTTCAGATAAGCTTGGCGGGGCTTCACTTGTGACATAGCGGCCTAGTGTTAACCCAAACTCTGCCACATTGCCGAGGCCGTGATGAACCAAGAGCAGCCAGATGAAGGTGAGGAGCTCCGATCCGTCGTCCAACCGGCGCGCGTGGAGCTCACCGCGGCTCTTGCATGCTGGCAGCATAGATGAGGAGGAGTATCCACGTCTCCTTCACCAACTTCAATAATGAGCCATTGACTCTTGGTGGTCCTCGGCCGACTCTTACTAGTATCCCGTTGATCTCTTCTATACGATTGCCCATCGCCCAGACCCTAGTAGTATCAATGAGGTGCCTAGCAACATCAATGAGGTCAGATTTTGTGTTGCTTGTCATTTGCTCAAGAGCTTTGAGCAGTAAGTCCATCCTTGCGTGAGGATCCAGCTTGCCACTAGCATATTTGTACATGTCCACTAATTTAGCCATATAGTTCAAATGTTCCATCACAGCGTAATCACTGCTAACAAGCAACATGGAGGGGTGTGCTAACAGGAGGTACATCATATAGTTTGATAGCATCACACATTCCCTTACAACGACTGTCATTTCTTCCCAGATGCCCGATTCAGTAAAACCAAATAATAGTGCTGAACTTGTACAAATATCTGTGAACAAATGCAGTTTAATGATGCCGACCTCAAAACGCTGAGATATGCTCAACAAGTTCAACCTGACATCCACATTCCCTTCTTTAGAGACCCCCATAATTACATCATCCTCATCATTATTGGATGGTCTATTATTGAAACAATCCACAAAACAACCAACAATCTCAGTGGTCTCAACGTGTTTCACATGACGTACATCTCTATAGATCTTCTCCAAGCCAAATGCATACAACGCCTTGGACATTATCCTGGGTGTGGACCCATCATGTAAAGCACATGTTGCTAGGCTAAATTGCCCCAAAGAAATTGGCACAACTGACCTCTCCTCCTTTGCTCCAATGATCTTCCCAATAGCAAGCAAATTAACACAATTGTGCCTTCTCCAACGTGCCCATGTTAGTGGAGATGCCGCTACCACACCAATGGCACATGCTTCCATAAGAAGGGCACCAGCAAATAGTGTGTAGGTGATTGCAACATCAGCCATTCTATGGCCATGCTTTGGGGTTACTAGGAATAGCACAAATGCAACAACCATAGCGATGTGGGAAATACACCGTAGTATGCAACCGATCCATGTCTGGAGTATCATTGCCTTGGTGTAGAGGATGTCATACATCATGCTAAGCTCCAGCTCTATTATCTTTGCTTTCACATATTTTTCACACCCTCTTATACCATGTGTTAGTTCCTTTCTTACATTTTGGCCAAGTTGTGAGACCGTGACCCCCGCAAATAATCCTCGAGCATATAGCACCATTTGATGAGCATAGAATACCTTGCTAAGATAGCTTCCATATTTATTATCCTTTTGCTCTTCCTGTTCTTTGTCTTTGTAACCACCAGCTGAGCTCTGAAGGCCATCTAGGCTCCCGCACTTGAGTGCCCATGTCCTCTCCCCATACTTGATTATACCAGCAACAAATACGAAAATTGCAGGAACTACTAGCTGCAAACTGATCTGACCAAATGAATTGCAGAAGGCATACAAGGCTAGACTGACCTGAACAACAAGATTCAATAGGTGTCTTAGCCATAGATTGTTGTCTTCGATAGAGAAGGCAGTGATGGTATCTTGCCCACCAAGATGAACAAGGAGAAATGGAACCCAGATGACTGTCAAGGAGTCACTTCCAATTTTGGATTTGTATTCATATCGAGAGAGGAGACCAAGGGCATAAACAGCAACTAGGTCTGCTCCCACATAGGCCAGCCAAATGAATATCAGTATCAATTTGTTGGTTCTACGGCGTCGGAGGCCTCCAGTGAAGAAGAGAAAGAGCTGAAGGAATAGACTCAAAAGAATCATCAATTGGATTTCCCATCCACTCCATAGTTGCACCAGATTGGCCCATGTTCGCTTCATACTGTAATCAATGATCGATGATGGTATATGTCCCTTGGGCTACTGTTTGTTGCATATGTTCAAATGTTAGTGACAAAATCATGTACTGAAAATATTAAAAAGCCATATATTACAAGTAATGCAATCACATAGGTCATTTATAACTTTTTTAATTAGTATGAACTAAATAATTTTCTCAACAATAAACTATGTATTTCACGTACCAAAATCATTGAAGAAAGTATTAAAATGATTAAAACAAATGTAGCATACATCAAATCCATGGAAAGTGTGGAAAAGCGCATATGTGGTTTGTTTTGTGTTTTCATATCTATATTTTCTATAAAGTTAAAGCTCACTAAGTCTAAAGCTCAATATGCAAATATGCCACCTCGTCATCCATGAGCAATAACTACTTATCAAAAAAGCTCATGCAAACATGCAATATCATCCATAATTTATTTAATTCTACAAATCAAAATGCAAATAGATCCAATCATCACCTCTCTCATCATTTCCGCAATATTTCAACAAATATATCCATCATTTTTATAATAGTTAACATACATTCATCCATATATCCCGTATCAAAGCAGAGATATTATTTAGTTTGTTACATGTTTACTACTAATAAATCCTTGCTTTTCATTTATTTTTTCCCTATCTTTTGTTTCTTGTGATATAAATCTTGGCCAACAACCTAAATTTCATGTATAATCTTTTACAAAGCCTATTAAATTTATTTCTCTTCAAACATGGCCTGACAAATCAGTTTTATTTGTTACTAATAATTAACATCAAGCTTACTCCTTGCTCGATTATTGAAAAAAAAAATATTTAAAATTACTTAGTAATTCCCACAGCAAAGTGCGAGGAATCACCTAGTTGTTTATTAAAAAAATAATGGCGTAAAATCAAAATATTTGATTCAATGCTTCTCTTTGCAAATTTAGCGTCATATGTTGGAAACCTAATCTATCTCTTCAATAAAATCAATATTAATAATACAAAATCCCAACGTACTTGTGCAAATCGTGATGGGCCATATTGGCAATGTATATCTTTTATTGTGATATTATCAACTAAATATCCTTCATAGGAAAATGCTTTAACCGCTCTTACTTTATATGCAGTAATCACTGCTACGAAAACTATTTTCGCATGCGGCCAAAGTAGATCTTCTTTGCATGCGGCCAGCTGCTCCGTCTACGATCAAAGGCTATTTTCAAAGGCGGGTGACCAACTAAGTTATGTTGTCGCCTACGAAGAATGTTTGAGCGCTAAACAAATCAACAGCCGCTTGACGCCTGTTGATGGTCGTTATAGACCAATTTCAACCGTCAATATACTCAAAATAAAGGAGAACTAGATATGCTTACAATGTATATTTGTTTTAGAATAATCTACTTGTACTTGGATTCTATTTGATTTCAGAGATTGCTATATAAAGAGAAGGAGAATCGACGGAAAACAAACGAACAACCAATCGAAAGCCGTCGAGAGGTAGATTTGTGGATAGATGGGCCTACAAATCCAGAGAAATAATCTCAAAAGGCCCAAAACACCACGTCACTGGACTGAGGAATCAACGGGGAGGAGGCCTGCCAAAAATTGGGCAGATTGGGCCAGGTCACGGTTCGGCCGAACCCCCATCACAGCCGTTAAGGCTAGTGTTTGGCATGGACATTCAGGATTCACTTCCAACGACGGCTGTAGGGCATTTCCGACCTTTCCATCTGCAATAACCTTCATACTCAGTCTATAAAAGGAGCTCACCTCACTCACTTCTCCACAGACTCAACAAGAAGATCGAAGCTCTCTCTCAAGTTTAGTTAGTATTCTAGTGCTAGTGGAGTAGGAAATAGAATAGTTTTCTTAGTCCTCGGGTATGGCTCTAGTATCTTCTCTCTCTTTTGTAAGACTTACACAATTAATGGAATATGCTTCTTTATTCAGTTTTGGTATTTTACTTCACTCTTATTATTTGAGTACCGACTTCACTTTACATTTATCTCGATATAATTGTGTAGCTAGCTTACCAGAGATATGCAATGGTGTGGGTATAATGTCCATGCAAATGATTGCTCTATGTCATGGTAGCGGATATTGAGTAGTATTTGGTAATTTAAGCATGGTGCTTAGATTATTAAATATCATTATTTTGGGTTATATGCTGCGGGACAATAGAGGTTGGCCGCTGATGGTGACAGCTCAGTACGAGTATTCCTCCACGTTAGTATATAATCCTAAGTTAATTTCATGGTATGGGTACTCCTCCATATTTATTTCCGGTTGGACGGCCATGACGGGTTGTCGAAAGGAACTCGGCAATCAGGGGTGGTCACTTGAAATACCAGGAGGGCTTAGTTAGGGGGTATTGGCTACATGATTGTATACTAGATAGTGTAAATTAAAGATACCTGTATACTGGAAGTATTAAGATGAATTCTTTTCTTATTCTTTCTCCACTTAGCCTAGGATTTATTTAATGAGAGTAACTTACTTCTTCTTCTTCGTGTCACTCTACCCTTGAATTAATTAACCCATGCTTAGACTGTGACTTATACAGGTAACATATAAATTATTAGTATAGTCTTCTCTTATCAATCTTCCATTGAGATTAAATAAATACGATACCTTGGAATACTTCGGGGTGAAATGCTACAATGGTATATCCGTGCGCTTGCGGATCTTTCTGCGCACTAACCGTAATATACCAGGAATATTTATGCGCCATTGCTGGGATTTATATTTCTATAATGTCGTTAAGAAATACTAACAAACATTTTTGGCGCCCTTGCCGGGAAGATTAATAAAGAGATTACTATATGCTACTAACTTTATATTTAACTCTGTATAGTCACTGTCCTTTGCAGGCTAACCTTGTTTTTTTTTCACTTTTGCTGTGTATGGCTGGTTTTGATTTGCCGAAAAACTTCCAAGACAATTCAGATGCTTTCTTCAGGAGTGTGAAGCCGCGAGTTGTCCCTCTACAGAAAGCTCTTTCGACAAAGAAAACAACCATCCCAGCGTCACCGAGCTTCAAGAATATGGCTGAGAAGACCCTCCGCGATTTCGCTGCTCCCTCTACTGACAACGTGCCGGTTGGGCCGCACATCAACTTGGGGGATGGCGATATCGATCTAAACACCAGCCTCATTACGATGGCGCAGGCAAGCCCATTCTGTGGCAAACCTAACGAGGATGCCAAGTGCTTATCTTCAACAGTTCCTGGAGATCTGCAGCACGTATGCAATGAAAGGCGTCAGCCCAGACGCCGTCAGGATCAGACTGTTTCCGTTTTCCCTTCTAGGGAAGGCGAAGCAGTGGTTCTACGCCAACCGTGCATCGTTGGATACCTGGAACAAATGCTCTACGGCATTTCCCTTCTAGGGAAGGCGAAGCAGTGGTTCTACGACAACCGTGCAACGGTGGATGCCTGGAACAAATGCTCTACGGCATTTCTCTCCAAATTCTTCCCGAAGGGCAAAACCAATGCCCTTCACATAAGAATCTTAAGCTTCTAGCAAAGAAGGGACGAGTCGATTCCTGAAGCATGGGAAATGCTACAGGAGTACGTGGCCGCCTATCCTCATCATGGGATGGACGACTGGCTGATCCTGCATAATTTTTATAACGGACTCACTCCCTTGTCCCGGGATCACCTAGACCGCTGCAGCTGGAGGGGCGTTCTTCTCCAAAACGGTCAGAGGTGTCGTCGATCTGATAGAGAAGATGGTTTCAAACATGGGCTAGAGCGAAGAACAACTCCAGACCCGCCAGTGTGGCATGCATACTGTCAAGGAGATAGAAATGCTGGCTACTAAGCTAGACCTCCTCATGAAGCGCCTTGAAGACCAAGAGAATAACATGCCCCAAGGCACCGTTAAGGCCTTGGATGCGCACATCACGTGCGAGGTCTACGGCAACTCGGGTCATTCCGAGACAGACTGTCTTGAGACCCGTGAAGAGGCGATGTTCATGAATAATGGATATCATCCACAAGGAGGTCAGGGGTGGAACCAGGCCCGCCGTTTTACCAAGGAGGCAACAACAACAACAGTGGTAACTTCAATAACCAGCCTTCCTTGAAGGATCTCGTCTTTGCACAAGCTAAAACTACTGATGCTTTAAGCAAGAAGCTAGCTGCCAATGATAAGATCTTAGAAAATATAAATGCTAAGCTAGAAGGATTCCGAATTAGATATCAGCACTATCTTCAAATAAAAATCCCATATACTTTTTTTTAAAAAAATCTAATAATAATACGATTAAAATGGTTTTTCCAGTACACACATATAGGTCGTGGAGGTGCCAGAGACTCTGGATCCGGCGGCCGTCAACCCGCAATGTGCTAAGTCTCCAATCCCGCTCCCTACCAAAACTCTAGCATGGCCAAGTTTGAAATCAGTCATTACTGTGCCCGTCCGGAGCAATTACTTTGCCATCCTCAGGGAGAAGACGGGTGCCATCCACCCACCCTCCTATGAGGCTATGAACGCGCAGCCTAGCACAAGGCGTCACCTCCACACGTAGACCAATCGCGGTGGTCTTAATGCTGCAAACGACAGATGGACTCAGGTAAAGGCCCATGGTCAGTGGAGGACGGCACGGCCTTCACATCCCCATTCAAGCTCAACGCCAACCCCACGTCCTCGCTTCGTGCCTTTTCAAGAGAAGACCTAGGGTAGGTGCTTCATCTGCCTAGATAAAGACCATCGTGCGTCCACCTGCAGAGACCCGGTCTGATGCTTCTCCTGCAGGCGCTCAGTCCACTGGGTTCGCGATTGCGATTGCCGCACTACCGCGCGCCCTCGCCGTTGCTCCTTGCCACGCGAATCCTCCGCGCCCCGCCGCCCACACCTCCACCCCGTCCCTCATCAGCTTTGGTCGCCACACTGGAAAAGCTCTTAGCTGGCCTAGCCAGCCCACCCAGAGCGCCTGCCACCTCCGTCGCCGTGTGCTCTGACCGGGAATATGGCGCTTCTAGGCAATGCCACTACAAGGCCCATGCATGATGAATGCATCAACCCTTCCTCCTTCTCCCTTGAGCAGGAGCGTCGTGAATAGGAGCAAATTGCTATGGTCTCCTGGGCAATGAAGGCCCTGTCGACCACGACGGCCAAGTAGGTGGAGTAAGTGCTAAAGGATGAGTTCGACCTACGCGATGATGTGGTGGCGGTGACGAAACACCACCCAAAGGCTTTCCTCATAAAGTTCCTCCATAGTCGACACTCCGCCGACGCGCTCTGGAAGGGGTACGACAATCGTTGGGGTATCGAGATACACTTCATCAAGTGGAGGAGCCTCAAGGATGCGCTCGGCACAGCCCTCATGTTCTGTGTGTGCCTAGTGCTCGATAGAGTTCCCCGCCATGCTTGGATGCTAGACATCATCAAACAAGTCATTGCCCGCCGATGCGCCTTGGAAATAGTTGATATGAACCTCATGCAGCCGGGCGACACGCGCTTCATCAAGCTCTGGACATGGATGGCGAACCCGAGCGTGATCCCCAAACACGTTTGGCTCATCTTCACCAAAAAAGTGTGGGATGGCTCGACGAAGTCCGTCTTGGTGACAGAGACATCGCTAGAACAATGGCAGCACGGCGGCAAGTATCCGGTGCTCCTCCACTACGACAAAATCCATGACAACACCACGGTGACCATCGACCTCCTCAACCCGGTCAAGTGCGAGCCAATGAAGAGAAGCCTCCTGGCCTGGCACCTTGGGGTGATCGATGGCGAGCAGTCGCTGGCCTGCGTGTTTGAGGAGTTCCCCCATCACCCATAGCCGCCGCGTCTCCCCAAGGAGCACAATGGGCTGCGAAGTGGAAACAAGGATAAGGGCTGCAAGGAGAGCAGTAGCCGCCGAAGCTGCTACAACGATGACCACCCCGACAAGCTATGGGATCATCCCTGACGCTGGTCATACCGCGACGATGACAAAGACGATAGAGGCAAGGACGTGGGGCGTGGCAGTGAATCAAATAGATGCGAGGGGCTCAACGGTGCGCTCCAGCGCACGTACTCGCTGCGGTGTTGAATGCTGGAGAAAGCAGCCACCACGGCATACGTCATGATGACAGGGGTGACGGTGGCCAACGAGCTGCTGGTCCTCCCTCCCGTGCACAAGAGCCTGCCAACCGATGAAGATCTACACGCACGCGAGGTTAACAAGTTAAAATTGATTTTCCACCTTAAGCTCTCAGCCTTGCAGCGTTCTACAGCTATCACGGTGTGCACCCTCAGCCCCTCCATGGTCGTTGACCGCCTTGCTACGATCATGGGAAAGCTCTCACTACACGTGCCAGGCAGTGAAGCCTGGTCCGGAGCAACCATCCCGGTTCACAAGGTCTTTAAGCGCATCAAGACCGATCTAGAAGGGCCTCCATCGCTGTGGGAGGTTGATGATGCCCTTTAGGAAAGGCAGGAGCGGGGCCTCCTTGTGGACGACCCGGAGGGACCGGAGCTGACAGCTTTCACATTGCCTGGAGCAGGAGAAGCGCCACCGACCGCTGGGGACGACACCCAGTAGTTGCTGCTACAGCAGCTCACCTCGCCATCGCTGGCGTGAACTCCAATGCAACCGATGGACGCCGGGACCAGAACAGATGGCACCAGAGCAACCGGCCCTGAGGAATGCTGAGGACGATGACGACAATGGAGAGGCCCTATGCGCCTTGTTCAAGCCAGTGGCCCTAGCAATCCTGCCTATGCCATGGGTGCCCTCCAAAACATGCCATTGGGGACGATGCCATAGAAGACAACGGGGTGCGTAGGAGCAGGCGACTGGCCAAGAAGCCACTAGCTAAATGAAAGTGCCGGTGGCGATCAAGGCGCAACTTAATTTGTGCCAGCAGCTTGGCTTCATTCCGACTGAAAGGGAAACTCACTGATCAAGCCCTTGCGGAGTACAAGGCAATGTTCAACACTCCTTTGCCGCCTGAGGTCATCCAAGGCCGATGCCCCCACTGCATATGTAGGCCCATCGGACGCCGATGGGCTCCTGGAGGTGTTCGCCAAGGCTAATGTGTAGTCCCGCCCGCGTGAACTGTGCATTGGCACCACAGCGGCCTGCTTGCTTACGCTCACTTGCTTTTGTTGACATCGAGACGATGCCACGCTGCTTGCTATCGTGTTTGAGACGCTGCGACGAAGACTTCTATCATCGCAATTCAGCAAATTGGCGTTCCTCCTACCCCCTCCCCCCCCTCCTTCGGTGCAGAACTCCATGGCCAACGTAATGGTCCTGCCCCGGTGCCGCAATTTCACACCCATGTTCGTCGTCATACCCTCTGCCTCTGTTCTTCTTTGGCGCCGCAAATCCGCGCCCAACCCCCTCACCGCGACTGCCATCACTGCCTCCCGACTTTAACGTTGCACTACATCTTCGCTCGCTTAGACTCCAATTCATTGGAGCGGTCAGAACAATTTACAACCAGACTATTTGGAAGTGCTTGGCTCCGTCCAAATGCAAGTTCTTCTCTTGGCTGAAAATCGAAATTAGAGTATGACGGCTGACAGATTATACAGAAGAGAGGATGAAAGCTAATCAACATTTTTGCACCCTCTGTCGCACCGTGCCTGTATCAGCCCTACACTGTCCAAAATGATCTGGGCGGAAATACAAAGATGGACAAGGGTGGACCTTTGACTGCAAGAGTGGGAAAGACTGCGCAACGGTAGAAGATTGGTGGTACAAAATCTCGCGCACGGTGAACAGTTCAAGAAAGGCACTTAAATCGTTGATCATCCTAATAGCGTGGGAGCTTTGGTGCGAAAGAAATGCTAGAATTTTCAGGCAAGTGGCTTCTATGCCGGCCACCATCATCGTCGAGAACAAAGAGGAGGCGCGAACCTGGTTCGTTGCGGGTGCGACAAAAACTCACAGAGATTACCCCAGCAGAGTAGGTCCCATCGGTTTCTTTTGCGGGCCCGCTTGGTTTCTTGTGCCCGGACTCGGTAAATATTCTGTAGTTTTGTTGTACACTTGTACTCTTTATATCTATCAATACATAAGCCGCATCCTTCTCTATCAGTACATAAGCGACAAAGCTTCTGCCCTTCTTTTTTAAAAAAAATAAAAAAGACATTGGTGTCGCTCCCCTCGCGCTCAATTGCGAACAGGAAGGGCTGAGGGAGAGGGGTGGTGAGGGCAGAGCTAGCCTGGGAGGTGGGATCCGAGTCGGAGAAGTCGGCCATGGACGGCAGATCCACATCGATCGATGCAGGATCCTCGCCACCGCCGGTGGGGCTCTTTATCGGATAGGAGGCGGTCTATCGTGAGCGACGGTGGACGACGCACGGTGCTGGCGAGAGAAGCAAGCAGACCATGCGCAGCGGTACCTGTCGCCATCCTAGCTTACATCGGATGCGTTTCGACTGCTGCTATCTATGCTCGCGTGCAGGAGACACATATCTATTTTTCTTGTTTTTGTCTACTCTCTACAGTAAATAAATTATTATACTCGTATGTATGGTGTTGAGAAACATCCAAGTAATTATATTACTACTTACAATAAACCTCAGTAAATAAATTTGCTATGGATGAAACTAATTAAGAGCGACAAGACATGGAAATGTTAACGGGACCTAATCTGGCATTGACCCTTTTTTTTTAAACTTTTGGGCGATTGATGCATGCAAGGCAGGAAGCAAGAAAATATTTTTTTTTAATTTAATTACTGCCAGGGCTTTATCTAGTAGTGTGATTTAATTTGGGAGAATAGCCAATATGGTCT
Source organism: Oryza longistaminata (assembly GCA_009805545.1). Lineage (NCBI taxonomy): Eukaryota > Viridiplantae > Streptophyta > Magnoliopsida > Poales > Poaceae > Oryza > Oryza longistaminata. The sequence goes on from CM020181.1 coordinate 32,389,549, forward strand.
TTAAAGTTTCGCTTATGGGTCATTTTAGTCCTTAATCTTTCATATTGTCCAAACAAGTCCTTTAATTTTGTCACGTGGGCTGATATAGTCCTTGGTCCCACCAAAATCGCCACATGGACATGCCATGTCATATTCCTATGCAAAATCTATATGATTTGTCCAATTTACCCTTACATATATCATAGCAAAATAAAAAAATAAAAGGTAAAATGTAAGAGCAAAAGTATACCTCAAAACGGTGAAAAAAAAGGATGAGTATTTTTTTCCTATGGTTATGTCTAATTCATCCTTATATTTATTTTTCTATGATATACGTAAAGGTAAATTGGACAATTCATCATAGATTTTGTATGAATGATGACATGGCATATCCATATGATGATTTTGGTGGACCCAATGACTATTCTAGGCCTTATGATAAAGTTTAAGGATTTCTTTGAACCATTTAAAAGGTTAGGGACTAAACTGATCCTACGGAGAAACTTTAGGGACTAAAGTAGCTATTCTGCCATTTAATTTCATTAAAAGAAAAGTATTTACAAAATGATAATTACAAAGGAACCACTAAAAACATCACAAATGTTGTAACCAATAAAAACTATTTGCTTTAATGGGAAAATATCTTTTTTAAATGAAGCAAGAAAGTAATTTTTTTACTGAAGCAAACAAGTATTTTTTTTTTCTTACTAGGCGATGGATGCATACGGATTCAGAGAAAAGTAACTTTTTTAATGCTCTGACAGGTGCATGCATGAGGGATGTGAGGAGCAACAGATAACTCAGGAAGCAGGAGGAGAAAAAAGAGAAAATACCGAAGAGCCTCCTGTGAGGCGTGCTAGCGGTTTCCTAGCGCACTACGAGTGATGTAGCGCTACCGATCTATTAATATCAATATGCTTACCAACTGCCTGATCCCCTGTACTTCCAGTCCCAATCAAAATATGCGTCCGTTGATTACGATTTATGTAGCAATGTTATTTTTAGTTGGCATCAGCATCATTAGCTTAAAATAGTTAGAAAAAACAGAAAGAGACAGCAACTGCAGATCATGGCTTGATTGAAGTTCAGCATTTTGCATCCATTGGCTATGCATGCAATTGTTTAATTTGAGACCTCGTACACTAGCTAGTTAATTGCTTAAGTAAGATCTCAGACAATGCCACCTAGCTAGCTAATGATATAGTATACACAAATTTGACAGACCATATTGATTCATATAATAAAATATGTACGGTTACAGGAAATTAAGCAGCAAGCCACAAACAAGACTATAAATCGGTTTATATATAGTAACGCATACCGTAGATTTCTTTGGGCCGCAGTTCCAACCAGATGGCAGAGCTAGTTACACAGATGCATACAACTTCGATTGGTTATGGAAATGTGCCTATAGCTGGTGGTAGAAACCTTGTCTTGTTAGTGATAGAAGAAGGAGAGCCCCTCTAATTTCTTAATGATCTTTTAAAGGGAGTTGAGAGAAATAGTGCGCCCCATAAGGCAGGATGGGTGGGGCCATATCAAAAAATGAACACGAAAAGAATTTGATTCTTGAGGTGGGGACATTAATTACTAAGGCATATCGGTGCTTACTGAAGCGGGAGATAAAGGAAAGGGATGCTCAAGCTTTTGGAAGCTCCCTAGACGAGGTAATGAATACTTACCTAGTAGTCTCCGATGTAATTATATTACTACTTACAATAAACCTCAGTAAATAAATTTGCTATGGATGAAACTAATTAAGAGCGACAAGACATGGAAATGTTAACGGGACCTAATCTGGCATTGACCCTTTTTTTTTAAACTTTTGGGCGATTGATGCATGCAAGGCAGGAAGCAAGAAAATATTTTTTTTTAATTTAATTACTGCCAGGGCTTTATCTAGTAGTGTGATTTAATTTGGGAGAATAGCCAATATGGTCTTTAAAGTTTCGCTTATGGGTCATTTTAGTCCTTAATCTTTCATATTGTCCAAACAAGTCCTTTAATTTTGTCACGTGGGCTGATATAGTCCTTGGTCCCACCAAAATCGCCACATGGACATGCCATGTCATATTCCTATGCAAAATCTATATGATTTGTCCAATTTACCCTTACATATATCATAGCAAAATAAAAAAATAAAAGGTAAAATGTAAGAGCAAAAGTATACCTCAAAACGGTGAAAAAAAAGGATGAGTATTTTTTTCCTATGGTTATGTCTAATTCATCCTTATATTTATTTTTCTATGATATACGTAAGGGTAAATTGGACAATTCATCATAGATTTTGTATGAATGATGACATGGCATATCCATATGATGATTTTGGTGGACCCAATGACTATTCTAGGCCTTATGATAAAGTTTAAGGATTTCTTTGGACCATTTAAAAGGTTAGGGACTAAACTGATCCTACGGAGAAACTTTAGGGACTAAAGTAGCTATTCTGCCATTTAATTTCATTAAAAGAAAAGTATTTACAAAATGATAATTACAAAGGAACCACTAAAAACATCACAAATGTTGTAACCAATAAAAACTATTTGCTTTAATGGGAAAATATCTTTTTTAAATGAAGCAAGAAAGTAATTTTTTTACTGAAGCAAACAAGTATTTTTTTTTTCTTACTAGGCGATGGATGCATACGGATTCAGAGAAAAGTAACTTTTTTAATGCTCTGACAGGTGCATGCATGAGGGATGTGAGGAGCAACAGATAACTCAGGAAGCAGGAGGAGAAAAAAGAGAAAATACCGAAGAGCCTCCTGTGAGGCGTGCTAGCGGTTTCCTAGCGCACTACGAGTGATGTAGCGCTACCGATCTATTAATATCAATATGCTTACCAACTGCCTGATCCCCTGTACTTCCAGTCCCAATCAAAATATGCGTCCGTTGATTACGATTTATGTAGCAATGTTATTTTTAGTTGGCATCAGCATCATTAGCTTAAAATAGTTAGAAAAAACAGAAAGAGACAGCAACTGCAGATCATGGCTTGATTGAAGTTCAGCATTTTGCATCCATTGGCTATGCATGCAATTGTTTAATTTGAGACCTCGTACACTAGCTAGTTAATTGCTTAAGTAAGATCTCAGACAATGCCACCTAGCTAGCTAATGATATACTAGTATACACAAATTTGACAGACCATATTGATTCATATAATAAAATATGTACGGTTACAGGAAATTAAGCAGCAAGCCACAAACAAGACTATAAATCGGTTTATATATAGTAACGCATACCGTAGATTTCTTTGGGCCGCAGTTCCAACCAGATGGCAGAGCTAGTTACACAGATGCATACAACTTCGATTGGTTATGGAAATGTGCCTATAGCTGGTGGTAGAAACCTTGTCTTGTTAGTGATAGAAGAAGGAGAGCCCCTCTAATTTCTTAATGATCTTTTAAAGGGAGTTGAGAGAAATAGTGCGCCCCATAAGGCAGGATGGGTGGGGCCATATCAAAAAATGAACACGAAAAGAATTTGATTCTTGAGGTGGGGACATTAATTACTAAGGCATATCGGTGCTTACTGAAGCGGGAGATAAAGGAAAGGGATGCTCAAGCTTTTGGAAGCTCCCTAGACGAGGTAATGAATACTTACCTAGTAGTCTCCGATCAGGTTCCCATTTTTCTGATTTTTTGAATTTTTTTCTATTCACTTCGTTGCTTGCCGCGTGTTACATGAATTTTCTTTCTAATTTCCTTCTTGTTGGGTAACCGGTTGGATATTTATTCAGGTGACGTATCCGGTGTCTATGCATGATGGTCGATGCTCCCCGCGTATACGTGCCGGTGATCTCTCGTTTTTTTTTTGGCTGTGTTTTGCTCAGCCGGTTCCACCAATGCATGCCGCTTCCTGGAAAAATTAGCTGCTGTAGTAAGCAAACGCACAGCTAGCTGCTTGTGCTTGCCTCGTGCCGACATGCACTGCCTCGTGCCTGCATGCGTATTATGCGTGCTACCATGCATGGCCACATGTTTTCTCGTAGGCTAGCTTTTCCCCCTACGTGGCTCACTGAATGCCGCTGCGCTTGTGCCATACCGTAGTACATTTCTGTTTCTTGCTTCTTAATTAGTATTTCTTTTTTCTGATTTATCTTCTTAGTGTTTTTTCCTCGCTTTAATACCTCTTTCTTTCCCTATTTAAGCCAGCCTCTCGTTCTTTTCTCATCCATGCTTCAAATCAAACTTCCTGTCTTTCTTTAGTTTGTAGTTATTTAGCTGGCCGTACGTGCTCTTTCCTGTGTCGCCGCTACTTCTCCCGTCGCCATAGTTCTCTGAGCCTGGCATCGTCACTACTTAGTTCAGCTAGAACAACGCGAGTGCGAGACGTACGAGCTGCTGTAAGTCGATGATTCAGGCGGTGGCATCTTGGCGCAGGGCTAGCTGGGCGTCGGTGAACCGGACGAGTAGCTCTGGACGCCCAACAGGCCAGGAACTCTCGTGTGGTTGTACTTGTACACCTGAGGCGCTCGGCATGCGTGCGAAGCTCGATAGTCAATCGAGGTGCCTCTGCTTGTGCGAGCGAAACATGCTCGTGGTGGACTCCTGATTGGAGATTTTCAGGCAAACATGTCGATCGTCAATGTCCGCCGAAGCGTTGGCCTCCATGATGACAGACCGGCTGTGGCTGGTGGGTCCTGTTGTGGGTGAAACTGTGGCCCTAGCGCATCAGCGTCGAACCCGAGCTTAATATGTGGTGGCGCGAGCGCGAATCGTAGGATCGAATCACAAGAACTAAATCAACCAGAGGGGGGGTGAATGGTTGGTATACTCAAAAACCGAAAACTTTTAGCGGAAATAAAAGTTACCCTCGAAATCGATGGATCGCGGTCTGACCGAAGTAGTTGCGCCGGTCTGACCGTGGTTCAAATATATTTTAAGAAGATGATTATATATCGTTAATATCTACAGACGATCGAGTAGATTTAACGTTATATTATTTTTATTACTCATTGCCAATCTATTACCAATACCATTGGCTCAGAGTTTGAACGATACGTCATCGGCACTAGCCGATCGGCTATCGTCTTTGGATTTAACCATGATTTCTTTGTGCTTCTTTCTCGTTGATTGCAAGATCAAATCAACTGGCACGCTTTGAACCTAAGAGGAAGATTTAGGACCTGCACAGGAGTTAAGCAGATCTCCCAGGCTAGCGTGTGTGTTTTTCTGTAATCTACCTAAGGCTAAGACAATCCAAGGACAACAACTATAGATATGCTAGGCAGGCTAGAGAGGACTTTCTATGTGTTTTAATTATCTAAGCTAAGTTAAAGGTAATTTCCTATCTATTGCTTCGGGCACCGACCCCTGCTGGTCTGCCAGCGTGGTTCCGGCTATAGCTCTATGATGTATGTGAACGTGGAGGATTACTAGGATGGGATTCAGGGCTGTCACCACCTGCCACCTACCTCTGACAAATCCGTGGGATACACAACAAACAAAGATAATCTCAAACCTACACACCACTTCTAAGTTATTAATTACTACTCTAATACTTGCGTAGGAACTTCCTTCTCTATCCAGAATCCTAGTACTAGAGCACTTGGTACGAATACTAAACAATGAACCCACAAAGATGGAAATATATCTTACATAGACAAAGTAATTAAATAACATAAGAAAGGAACACGAATGCTTACTTTACAGAAGAAGTTCTCCGGACCCGGAGCAGAGTGTACCGACAGCTCCGGTACTCCTCCAGAATTCCTCCTAGGAAGCTACACTCGTCGAGAAAGAAGTCGGAGAGAGCGCCAAACTTTCGGGCACCCTACAACCGCCATAGGGGAAATCCGAGCCGTCCACGTGAAGCCAGATGGCGAGAGGCGCTAGGATTGGTTCGGCCGAACCCAAAAACCGCCCTCTCGGCCTCTCCTTTGGCCGGTAGGTTGCCTAATGGGCCCCCAACATCTTGCACAATGTTTTGGCCCAATTTCTAAGTGGTTTTGGTTGACATATGGGCCCTCCTGAATGCGCGGAGGTGCATTTTGTTGTATAACGGATGTGTTTTCTTCTCAAAATACCTACGTACACATATTTCGCCAACACTAGTAGAAATGATCAGTAATAAACCCTACCACTAAGTTGGATACGATATTTTATTTCGTTATATAAGTATTGACGGTCAAATATTATGATTTAATTACCATCGATACACAACACTGACCGTTGAGCTGAGCTGACCGGCTCGTTCCCCTCTCCCTCCCTATTCTACTCTGCTCGGCCGACCCAACGCCCCCGCCGCTCTCGCCTCTACTGTGGGTGCGGGCGACCGGGCGCCATGGTAAGGTAACTGCCAGCTCGCGGTGCGGCACCCAGCGCCGCAAATATTTCCCGGGAGTACCTATGCATCTTTCGAAAGATTTTTATGATCTTATCATACATATTTTTAATCTTTGGATTAAAACCCAATAGCCACAGTAAAAGGTAAAAAACAATTAAGAATACCATAATGGACACTAAATTACCAATATTTAGAAAAAAAAACCAAGTCCAATATAAATTTTAAAAATTACAAAAAAAAATTATAAAAGTTACAATGCAAGTATCATAAACTACACGGTAACTTGAAAATACACTGTAAATTTAAGTCAGAAAATCGAGTGAGAAATAAGAAAAAATCTTTCGAGTGAGATATAGCAAAATCGATATTTCCCCGAGGATCCGGTTCCTTCCCTTCACGAGCGAACCAGATAGGTTCCAAAAAGGGCTAACCCTCATCGTCGTCAAGCGGTCAAGTAGTCGTCGGAGTCGGACGAGGTCTGGGTTTTCCCCGACTCCGCCGGTCGCCGCAATGTCGAGCTGTGCCGCGGGCCGCCGCTGCTCCGCTGTCGGCCGTGGCGGGAGCGCCGGAGCGGGCGGCACCACCAAGGGCATTCGGGAGAGGCGCGTACCGCTCCGGAACCTCACGAATGTCGTCGACGGGAGGGCCCGCGCGGCGAAGGCCGAGGTTTGTGCGGTATGGCTTGTTGCGGGATTTTGGGGGTTATGTTGCTCGGCCGATTTCTTCGGCGGTAAGATTGTTTGGGTTCTCGTTCGTTGAAGGAAATGGAGTATAAATGTAGAGAAGGGGATGAATTCGCGGCATTTCTAGCATGTTTTATTGGATCAGTTTGATTAGGCATTTATTAATATTACCCTCGTCTTGATCAATTTTGTGCAGCATTTATCCGATTTCGCAGTGTTTACTACCATGTACGAATCATCCGTTTCCTGCATCAGTTTCTCGTAACAAACATATAGTTATTTCGGTGTCTGCGTCACTTCATTTTGCTTGTCCAACCAGCTTTGATGTAGCATTTGATTGGATTCGGTGTTGTCTGATACTCTATTTTCGTCCATGCATCAGGCTATATGTGTTCTTCTTATTCATGCATGTTCCATCATTTCTCTATTTTATTTTACTTTATGTTTGGGTCATCCATCTGTTAACATATTATGTATGTCATAATTATGTCGATGACACACTGCTTCATGATCTTTTTTTACTACGAATTTGGTGGCACTATTGAACTGAAATTCGATGGCAATTCAATTCTGTTTATATTGCAGAAATCGAGTTTGACTGGTACAGTTGCTAATGTGAAGAAGGGATTTTTGGCAGTGGCGGACGTAGGATTTTATAGATGGGGTACGATAAAATAATTTATTTATAAAACAATAAATTATTTAATTGTTATACAATATTATTTCTAAAGAAATGTAAAAAAATCCAATACATCATAAAAACAAGACTAGAAATAAACTAAATCTTATTTTTATATGTAGATCTCATTGTAATGCATAGGCATGTAACTAGTAAATAGTGAATGTCACAACTCACTTGAACAATCTATATAATGCATTATGATCATTGGATTCATAACAAGTGTTGATCACTAGTTTATCCAAAAAAAATTATATGACTATATCGTTTAATATTATTAACCTTTATAGCATTCTAGATTATATTTAGCAAAAATATCTTTCTCTTAAAAAACCTAGTCAGGTACCTTTTAAAAATACAATATCATTAAATTTCCTCATGTAAAAACATAGATAATATATATTACGGAGCACACACACATGAGCTAGCTTGCTTAGTATTCATATGCAAGTAATAGTGCTGGCTGTAGCAATATTATAATAAAAAATAAATAAGAATGAGAAAACAATAAGAAGATGGAACAACAGAAGAATATAAGGTTAAAGTTTTTAGTTTCACACCATTTACTACAAAGAACAATTTTAATACTATTAGTATATTATCGATTAATGTGTGTATATACCATACTATGGATGTGAGCAACCACCCTCATGTGTTTGGGCTAGTGACTAACCTCCTCCTTTTCTTACTTCTTTTGAAGTTCTCTGAACGTATTTAGGTAAAAGATGTTTTGGTTTGAATAAAAAAGGAACAATTTAACTAGATTATTTTTTTTTAGAGAGAATCCATCATGTGCCGCTGACTTTGTCCTTGTTCTATAATATACCACTGAGTTTGTTAAGTTCTACAGTATGTTATTGTATTTTGCTTAAATTCTATAATATACTATCGTTGTCTATTTAGATCCCGTTAGTACTGTATAATTTTGTCCTAATGATTGAAATATCCCTAGGACAAAAATTTCCAAAATTTGGCCGAAAATTCCGAAATATCATATTATAAACTAGGCAGAGAAATTGCCCATCTCAAACTCTTTAAGTTTTACAATCTGTATAATAAAATTGTACAATGCTAACGGAGGCTAACTAGACGACGATGGTATATTATAGAAGTTAAGCAAAATGCGATGCCATATTAGAACTTGACAAACCCAATGACATATTGTAGAGCAGGGACAAAATCAGTGACACAGAATGGATTGTCTCTATTTTTTATGGTTGTTCAGTTAACTACCTATCTACCATGATGCGGCATTCATTTTTAGAAAAAGTTAAATCTTATACTATAAGTCCATATCTTACACATTAAATTACATACACTTATAATATAATTTTCAAATTATAAAATGCCCTATTCTATTTTATAGGAGAAATATGGAAAAATGATGTATTATCTATTTAATTATGAGAAATATATTAGTCCAAATTAACATATATGTAGAAAATAAAAAACAATATGAAAGAATTACGGAAAATACGTACTAATGTAGTTATCATATACTACCTCTATTTTTTAATAGATGACACCGTTGATTTTTTCTCACATGTTTAACCTCTCGTCTTATTCAAAAAATTTACATAATTATAATTAATTTTGTTATGAGTTGTTTTATCACTCATAGTACTTTAAGTGTGATTTATATCTTATACATTCGCATAAAATTTTTGAACAAGACGAATAGTCAAACATGTGAGAAAAAGTCAACGGCGTCATCTATTAAAAAACGGAGGCAATATAATACAATGAGAAAAGAGTCGAATGCTTTATTATTGAGCAAAAATGATGGTATTATTTTTATCATCTTTTAGCGGAATCTATCTAACCATAGTTAATCAGCCTGTGTTAGTAGAAGTCTGTATCGTCATGCATCAACATATCATGAGATTATTAGTTATAGCTAAGTACAGCAGTGTAATCATACTTAGCATATCACGAGACTATCGGGTAATGGACAATTATCTTTAATTGTGCTAGAAAAAAAAAACAGTACTCCCTTCGTCCCATAAAAAACTAACATAGAACTGGATGTGACACATCCTAGTAAAACGAATCTAGACACGCATATGTTTTGATTTGTTGTACTATAATGTGCCACACCAGTTCTACATTCGTTTTTTTTGACAAAGGGAGTAAATTACAATCCATACTATGTATTCTTAAAAATTCTTAAAAGTTTTCATATAATGGTATCCTTTAACCATTTTCATTTACACAATAGCTAACTTTACATTTTAATTTGGACCACCATATTCTATCGATCTCTAAGTCCGGTGACTCAGTAATCACTTCGCACATTAACTCTCTCTTTCTCTCTTTCTCTCTCTCCATTTTCTTTTTCCATACGACAGTTGGATAACCGATAGATCTAGCAAGAAAGAGCCTGGATATAGCGCCTTCGTTCTTCATCAGGTCAGCTCCTGCCTCCTAAAGTCCTTGCAAGCCCGACATCCCCGCCCTCAACGGCAACCATAACAATAGTGCGCATCACGATAGGGGAGGAGAAAAAGACTTGTCGGTTACTAGAGGTTAAGGCTGCGCATGTAAAGACAAAGGAGAGGAACGATGGTGGTTCATGGAGAAAGAGCAGTGATGGCGGTGCGTAGAGTGGTAGTTAGCGGTTGCTGGTGGTATGAGGAATTTGTTATCGACACAATCATTTAATTTTTTCCTAAGTATTGATGATACATGGGTCACCAGTTATATAAAGAAATAACACTAGCTAGTTTTAAAATACTACCTTGTCCCAAATAAGTGCAGCCGTGAAAATCCGTGTCGAACTTTTGACCGTCCGTCTTTGAAAAGTTTTCAAATTTTCAAATAAGATAAAATGTTAAACGTTGGATATGAATCTTGCAAAACTATACTTATTTTAGGATGGATGGAGTGGTAAGTAAAAATATTGAGATAAGGGCAGAGTAGTCGAGTACCTCTCGTTGCCTCCTTGCGCCGCCGCCAAGACGAGTCGCGGCTGAACAGGGGAGGGCCGGGCGGCGATCTCCATCGCAGCGGAGGGGAGGGGATCCTGGTGAGCATCCGCGTCCTCCTTCTGATTCATCTCTCTCTCTCTCTCTCTCTCTCTCCCACCCCACCGGGACTGGAATTTGCTTGCGCTTCTCTTCTAGATCTTCTCCTCCTCCTTAATTTGATAGCCTTAAACCTCTCTTAAATAATTCAAGTAATAACAGTTTGTTTGTTCACCCAAAAGTTTGGGGGTTCAACTGAACCCCCATGTCCCAAGTTGGATCCGCCCCTGATTTTTGGGAAGCCTTTGCAATTTGAACACAGAAGGGGGTTCTGTCCCAAAACCAACTTCTGGCCAGTTTGATCAAGCAATACCACATCGAGGCAGTACCCTTCAGAAAGAATTAGCTTGTAGCCCTTATCTGCCCACCATTGTGCCGTCAGTGGGGGGGGCACCATGACTGTTCACCCGGCCTATCTGACAATTCTATGTCTAAGGAAGATGCTATGTCAACTGGTGATTCAACGGAAAGCCTTGATATTGATTGCCTTGATGATGGGGACTCCGAAGTGGTATCTTCCTTGCAACATTTGGCAGATGATAAGCTTCATATTTCTGACAACAGGGATGTTGCAGGTTTGTTTTCTTGCCGGAATTGGCAATTCTGTTTTGGCCATTTGTGCATCCTATGAAAGAATTGGTGATTAGTGGTTTGTTTACAGGTGTGGCATCCAAATGGACGAAGCATGGTTGTAATTCAGTAGAAATTGATTATATCGTCGACATTGACAACAACCATGAGGATCCACAGCTGTGTGCAACTCTTGCTTTTGACATTTACAAGCACTTGCGAGTGGCTGAGGTGATAGATTCTTTTACATGCCATATTCCGTCACCTGTATAGAGTGATGCATTGCGTCATCCTTGTCTGCTTTCCGATTTAGCTTCTTGCTTAACATATTCTTATTGTAAAATATAATGCTACGTAGCATCACTGACTTGGTTATTCCCTGTTTGTTTTGCTCACAAAAGAATCTGATATTATGTTTGTTGCTGTTGTGCTGTGATGCTGCATTTTAGCAGACCAAGAAAAGGCCTTCAACAGATTTTGTGGAAACCATTCAGAAGAACATTGACACAAGCATGAGGGCAGTGTTAATAGACTGGCTTGTGGAAGTAAGCTACTCTATTTCAGGATAAAAACAGGGTTCAGAAGCTAGGGGCACAGCAAATGATCCATTTAATTTCTATTACATTCATGACTCGTACCAATTCAGGTCACAGAAGAATATCGGCTTGTACCTGAAACCTTATACCTCACAGTCAATTACATTGACCGGTATCTCTCGAGCAAGGTGATCAATCGGCGTAAAATGCAATTACTTGGTGTCGCTTGCCTGCTTATAGCTTCGTAAGATCCCATTTGCTTCTGTTTATGTTCTCTTGTTTTTCTTTTATCTTCTTTTTTATGTTTTATTCTGATTCAGTTTATATATGGTCAAATTTCAGTAAGTATGAAGAGATATGCCCACCCCAAGTAGAAGAGCTCTGCTATATTTCTGACAATACATACACTAAGGATGAGGTCTGTGTCCCAGTATAGATTGGGCTTTGTTCTTTTTATTTCCTTGTCTCTTATTCTCATCTTCTAACGAACAGGTTTTGAAAATGGAAGCTTCTGTCCTGAAATACTTGAAGTTTGAGATGACTGCACCTACAACAAAATGCTTTTTGAGGTAGTATTTTCTGTTACAACAATGATTATTATCATGCCTATAGTTACTAATACCAAATATTGTTCATGGTTTCACAATAGGAGATTTCTACGAGCTGCTCAAGTATGCCATGAGGTACTTGTTTTCTTCAATAGCTTACAGTCTCTGCCACTCCTGCATTCTCATGTAGCTTACTCAATCAACCTTTCCTTCTGCAGGCTCCAGTTTTGCATCTTGAGTTCCTAGCTAATTACATTGCGGAGCTATCACTTCTGGAGTACAGCTTAATTTGCTATGTACCGTCACTTATAGCTGCGTCTTCTATTTTCTTGGCGAAGTTTATCCTTAAGCCAACAGAGAATCCTTGGGTATAATGCTTTAAACTTTGCAGATTTTATTGCTATTCTGCAAACTAGACTAAATGTATTGATTTCTTTCTCTCTTAAATTGGAAACAGAATTCAACACTTTCATTCTACACACAATACAAACCATCCGACCTATGCGATTGTGCAAAAGGACTACACAGGCTTTTCTTGGTTGGCCCTGGAGGCAACCTTCGAGCAGTTAGAGAAAAATACAGTCAACACAAGGTGAGTGAAGTCAAAATAAGGCCATTGTTGCTGGAACGCATTTACTTCTATTTGGTAATAAATTGTTTCTATCACCTATCTATTTGTTCTCAGTACAAATTCGTAGCAAAGAAGTACTCTCCACCATCAATTCCAGCAGAGTTTTTCGAAGATCCAAGCAGTTACAAGCCTGATTAACTCCAGTTACTCCCTGAAGTCTTGCAGTGGCCCCGAATGGTAGGCTGATTTGTACAGATTGCTCATGCGCAAGGCAAGCACACGCCACGCGCCCTTGTGTTAGCAGATTGGTAGATTGTACATTGTAGATGAAGTGGTGGAGCTGTACATCAAGTTGGCCTCATTTGTGTATGCACGGCAAGTGCAGTTCTCTGGCGGCGGCTTGCTTACAACCACAGTGCATAAAGCTGCTAGTCCTTTCCTACTCTATCCATTTTGCTTGCTCCAAGCTTGTTTGATATGATTTTACCGTGTTACTGTAAACAAAATGGATATGCTGGATAAGAGATAAATGCCTGAGGGCAAGTGAAGTATGGATATATTTGTCCTTCTCAGTGGGAACAACCTTTGTTTCCATGTGGTAGAATAATTGTTTGGATCTTTTTTTTTTTTAATTTTAGTTTTCATTTTTGTACGACTATATGGATCCATGTTAACTCGTTAGGATGTTGCATCCCGTTTAACACGGTTGTAATGTAAAAACATACTATGGTTTAGAAGGTTGAGACTTGAGAGGAGTGACGTCCTCGATAACATTTACTCTTGGGGTTAAATCCAAATACACGTACAAGTCACTACTCTTTCTACTCTTCCCTCTACAACTCTATTATTGTTCAAAACACTCCACATAAGTTAATTTCTCTTTCAGTTTCCCATCCCTATTTAGTTTTCACGATTTCTGCTAATACACTCTATTTCTTGTTATCGTGGGCCTTCATGGTGACTTGCAGGCACAATTGCCTCGTGCCAACTTGATGGCAAAAGCACACGCATCTCCTTCCACTTTCCAATTTGAAAAGTGGCGATTGCGGAATTTAAGCTTGCGAAAGATGGAAAATGGAAGGAGGTGTGCACGCTTTTGCCACCAAGATGGTACGAGGCAACTTACCCCGTGGGATGTGTTGAAGGCCCACGATAACGAGAAATTGAGGGTATCACGAAAAATCGTGAAAATTGAATAGTGGTGGGAAATCCTTTGAACAATATTGAGTTGTAGGGAGGAGAGTAGAAAGCAGAAAGAGTAATGAATTGTAGGCGGGTATTTGGATTTTCCCCTAACTCTTGTTATACGATTCTTGTTCCCAGTGATGAAACAAAGCGTTGGATATCTCGTTGATTTGCATGAGCCTCCCACTTTCGCAGCCGCATGGAAGGAAGGAAGGAGGCACCCCTCTCTCCTAGTCCTATAGCCGTGAGTGCCCCTCTCTCTTTCTCTCTCTCTCTTTCTCCAAGTGACTTATCTCCAATATTTTTTGGAGCGTTTCTCGTACCATATGCATATATTCTGCGAGTATCGGAAGCCGAATTCATGTTGCGCGAGAGACCCTTCTAGTCTGCCGATTGGTGATCTGACAATTTTAGTTTGGAAGATGCGTTGTTAAACAGTATTATTATTATTATTATTTTTGCTCAAAAGATAATTTAGCAATTTAATAGTAGTATCATTCACTGCTACCTGGTAACCGATACCAATATTCGTCGAATCCGTTTGTTAGTTATGGTTTCGTGTTGCAGATGCTCACTGATCACCGCATCGTCTCATCACAGGCGGCTTGGTTAGGGGTCATGCTTTCAACCTAATTTGTAGTTCCCAATCTTGGAACATGGCCATTAATGACAAAGTTCTGAATCTTAAATACGCATCCTTTAACCCACATTGTTCTTGAATCTGGAAAGAACTTTAGTTTAATTCATGCATAACTTCTTAATGGACTCCTGTTATGATGTGAAAGTGTTTAAGGAAAAAATATTGTACAATCAACTTGAGATTTCTTTTTCATTGATCAGAAAATGACATGCTCATGTCAAATTAAGAACTTACTATAGATTGAACGAGTGCAGTCTCTAACAATTATGGTTAGAATGTTAATTTGTTGTTAACCATAGACTGAAGAAACTGATTTCTAAAAAAAAACACTCTCTTCTTCATTACAAGAGGAAAACTATCAAAAACACATTGGCATGTATCAACAAAAATGGTTCTAGAAAGCTGCCTATTTCCCAAACCAGTAAACAAAATCACCAAAAACTAAAAGAATTGAGATCATATCAGAAACAAGGTTAAAAATCAATTGTGTTAACATCTCTATTTTTAAGAATTGGGATGATGAGTTGGCATTTGGAGTCCACCGTTACATGTGCCTCCCTTGGGCAACTTAGTGCACATCATGACCTCCAGAAATGTGGTACTGATTATCATAACAGATATTATAGCTCCATAAATCACTTTCCATGAGATGTTGGTGTCACTTAACTCAATACCAAGAACAATGTTAATGGCTGCCAAGAAAATACAAATCCTACCTAACCAATGGTGGTACTGGTTCCAACATTTCCGCACTTGAGAATCCTTATTAGGATGAAGGAAAAATGCAATAACCTGTAACATGTAGTACATCCAATGGCTTCAGACATAACAGAAATGAATCAAATGATACGCATTAGCAGTCAGGATGGCAAAATTAGTTGCATCATCATACTAACCTGAAGAGAACCGAGAGCAAGAACTGAAATGCCAAGGCTTCTATGCGTAGTAAAATTTGAATGGGTCCTGTTGTACAATGCAATGCCAGAAACAACACCCGCAAACCCAATGATGTAACCAAGAAATTGCACGAGGACATGAAGGTAATACCAAAGTGGGTCCTTATGTCTGAGATAACGAGCAGCAATTGCTCCCAGTGGTACCAGAACACCCCAGCCAAAAATTGCAAATGCACCATGGTTCCTCTTCAATTGGTATGGATAATAAGTACTAACAGAATCACCTGCGTAGAAAAAAGTTAGGTTCAGGTAGTATTGAAAAAACATTTTCTAAAAGAAAATTTACATTGCAGTAAAAAATGATGTGAAAAACAGATAAGGCTTGCACTTGTACTATCATTTATGTTGAACTTTTGCTGATGTATGGTGCTAATATTTTATTACTTCTACAAAATCAGTTGAATGTAGAAAGTGTTTTTTAAATGTTTATGTTATGATGTGGTATCACCATATAGTTGATCTGGTAAACATTCTTCTTTTACGAGTTCTAACAAACATTGGCTGAACCTTCCGCCCCCGCCGCGGCGGATGGTGGCGGCGCGGCCAAGTCGAGCACCGGCGAGTCCTACACTGACTTTGAGTATTTTTAATTAGTACTATATATTTATTCCTGACAATATTGTTGTGCACACCAGATTGTTTTGATCGATGGTTGTGAAGTATGAGAACTCGATTCGTGATAATTAAGTTGTACTAACTCATTCTTGGACTATGGTAGATTCATTGTAAACCTAAAATTCATATGAAAATGTAGCGATTTCATTTGATTGGTTTGTTATATGTGAACATCTGTTACTTGTTATTGTAGTATATGTTCAAACTAACACGTGATTTTAGTACGTGTACATACTTCAGTTTAATTGTTAGATTTCATATGCTATTTTGCGCAAAGCTAGGTTTTCAAGTTAAATTGGATTTGATGTAAGCACGGGTTCTATCTTGATATTTCTCTGGGCAAGCTACTGCCTCGTCATGGAGTACTGCTCCGGCGGCAACCTCCATTCCCTCCGGCAGAAGCAGCCCTCCAAGCACTTCTCCGAGCCCGCCGCCAGGTCAGGTTCCACTTCGGAATTTTAACAAATTGTTTCCACGGAGCTTGGAGCAGTTTGAGGAAATTAACCTCCGTCAAGTTTGAACAAATTTAGACAGCAGTAACTTTGGTACCAGGAGGCAGGGTTCACTCTATCGGTTAACCCCTTTTGATAGGAGGTCACCGAAATTTCCAAAATTTAGTTGAATTTAAACAAATATTACTAAAATTCATGAAAAAATTGAAAAGTTTAAAAATTTCAGCCGAAGTAATATTGTATCGGAG
This sequence comes from Oryza longistaminata, assembly GCA_009805545.1. Classification (NCBI taxonomy): domain Eukaryota; kingdom Viridiplantae; phylum Streptophyta; class Magnoliopsida; order Poales; family Poaceae; genus Oryza; species Oryza longistaminata. The sequence goes on from CM020181.1 coordinate 32,406,524, forward strand.
GGGAAATTTCCAGCCCTGGCAGGAGGTGCTAAAATTTGCAGAATAATTTTAGAAGGAATTTTAGTCATTAGAAAAGTATCTCGAGGTATTTAAATTTGACATTAGAAATTTTAGTGATAGTACATGAAGGTACTAAGTTTTATATTTGAAAATAAAGGAGCTCCCAATATCTTTTAAGGATAATAAAATTACCCTATTTTTTAACATTGCTAGAGTAATTAATTCGATATGCGGTTTGACAATACTAACCTTATTAGTTGCTTGAAAAATCAACGAGTGATTTTCCTACGCTCGAGGATGTACCAAGAAGCACAATATTTTCTAGTATAAATTTTGATACATTTATCTATAGTCATGTATCACGATTGACAACAAAATATATCTATCGCCTGTACCTCATGTATCATCATTCTATTGTAGATTTGATCTGAAAATTGAAACTTGCGTCCGATAATTTGATCTCTAAAAAAATATGAAACTTACGTGGGAAAATTTGAACTTTGATGCGTCGTCAGGTTTTATGTGGCAGAGGCTGATCTTCAAGTTGTTTTCTTCTGACCCCATGCTGTGGTACCGGTTTTATTTGATGTTGGTAGCCATAGCCTTTCAGAATTTCTTCCATAATGAGTAGTCTTAACGCAATGCAATTTCAACGTCCCTTATAGGATTCAACATAGTGCCTAGGAAGACGTCTTTGAGGAAACTTTTTGTTGTGGTGTTAATTTATCGCTCTTTTCTAGGTCGAAGGTAACGAATATTCTGTAAAGGCGCACGCCCAACGTTGGAGGTGTTCCTTTCCATTCGATCCTTCAACGTGAAAGATTGCGTCCATTTTTTCTTTTATTGATGATTAGTTTCGTTCAGCGCCCAGGTCATTGATTGCGGCCGCCGGAAGCGACGCATCATCCTTGTTTCTTTGTTCAGGTTGGCGGTATTGTTATTTTTTTTATCTTCTGATTCTTGGTATATCAAAGTGAATTGTTCATTCTTCAACGACATCCAGCGCCATCACGGGTCGCTTTTCTGGCGTGGTTTTGCCCTATTAGTCTCTGCAGAAAACGCACCTTATAATCTGCGTGTCGGTTCTGTTGTTGTAGCGTTCTGTAAACGATCCGTGAGGTCCAAAGGGAACTTCCCATTCGCAAAAGGAGAGTGCGGCGCTTGGGTTTAAGAGAGATTCTCTAGATGAATTGCGAATTTTCGTCAAGAAACGCGGCGCTAACGCACTCTTCCAGTGCTCAAGAGCACTCCTCTTGTTCGTGAATTGGAGGGTCAGGTTAGCTAAAGTCTTGTCTAGATTTAGGACGCGCAAAAATTGGCGTAGCCATTATTGGGTACATGGTAGATTTTAGCATCCCCATCTTGGTCTGGTCCCTCAGGGAGAACAAACGACCGAACACCCCTTTCGCATTTCTAAGGCTACCGGTATCGTGTTGCTTGCGCGCTACGTCTTACAGTATTGCTCCTTGCGACACTTGGTCTATATTATGCCGGCCGAAGCATGTCCAGACAAGTGTTTAAATTAAAATTGCTGTCTCTGAAGGCATAAAACGCAAATGGGGCATCCAAACTACAGCGAGACTTTAGTGGCTCCAGGCCTTCGCCTTTCAGATGGCGGAGAATGACCACCGCCCGCGCTGTTCTATTATTGTTGTTTTAGGAGGCGGTGTCAAATGCCAAAGAGGTTTCGGTTTCGCAGATCTGCCATTACATCTGATCCTGAGACAGCTCCTTCTCGACCATCAGAGTTCTCGTTGTACTGCTGGATAGTACAACACAGTCGGTTGCAGGCGCAGCTGGGAAGCAGTATCCTTCTCCCCCATCTTCTTTAGTCTATCACTGACTGGCATGGGGAGAAAGTTGGGGCGGCCATGTGTCCGCTTGGAAGGCGCTTGACGCACACTGCGACGCGGCGTCTGCAGCGGCGCTGGTTGCGGCCGGCTGGCTGCGGTTGGGCTGGTCGCGGTTGGTTCTCTGGAAGAGTGCTGGGTGTGTGATTGTCTGTTGTCTTTTCTGCTTGGCTCTCCTGGATTGAATGGTTGGTTTTGATATAGCGCGGTTGTCGGCGGCTTTGAGAGTATTGATATTGCTTTCCTCTTTGTGCACTAGCCGCCTGGAACACAAGGCAGTTGTACGATGGAGCACGTGTCTGTGTAGATTGTTCTGCGCCATCTCATCTACCGTGAAACCGACCGGTTCATCGGGAAGCGGTCCCCATTTCCCGATTCTTTCAGCTACCGTCGCCACTTGGGTTGCGCTGGGTGGTGTGGTTGGGTTTTGTTGGTTTTTGGTTCATGTCGGTCAAAGCCGATGTACCTGGAGAGAAATACCTCTGTGCATACAGGGCGTCTGTGAGTGTAACGTTCCTTGCGTTAAATTTGTCTTGTTCTGGCAACCCAAAGGAGCAGAGAGCAGCCTCCACTGCCCAAGTGTCTGCTTGTCTTGGCAACGGAGTCAGGCGGCGGAAGCGCTGACTTGCTTGTCACCTCTTGGTCGCTTTGCTTATTTAGTCTCTATTGCTTGGCTTTGCTGCGGCCGTGTTAAGGGACTTTGAACCGAGTGAGGTTTCTGTGGTTCTGCGAGTGCTGAAACAGACCCTTGAGGAAGGTAGAGCGTCATGGTTGGGCCTCTTTTGTCTCCATCTGCTTTAGCGTTTGGTCTGGGCTTGTTGGACTGCTATTCCGTCAGGCCGAGGGAGACCCAGCTGACTTTTTTCAACATGTCCTTTCTCGGCGTTCCAGCGACTATGTCGGTATGCTACGACATTACCTGTCTTTGTTCGGGCCTTTCCAACCCAACTGGAGAGTTTCGGCGGAAGTCTCCATTTCCTTGGGGTTCTGTTCGAGTGAAAAGCTTGTTCGGGATCTAGAAGCTTCCTCCGAGCGCAATCGGATCGTCGCGCCTCCGGACACTGGGGCTAGTTTCTTTTCCGGTTTTTTACGTCTCAGTGCTGGTTACGCCAGAACGTTTAGCACTCCACGAGGCGTCAGGGCGGTAGTGCGGGAGCGTTTGACAGACACTATGTCTCTCTCTCGAAGAACTGTTTTTGGCCTCTGGAATCAGCCTCAGAGTCGCCGGCGCTCACAGTGTCTAAGTTTTACATTTTTTTTTTTGCTTGTCTCCTGTCCTCCGCTGCCCTTTCTCATGCGACAGATGCTCTATGTTTATTTGACAGAGTATGCCAGAGCCGGGACCTCCGGTCGCTTCTGCCTTTGCGACCGAGACCTGGCTCAGGTGGGCAATTGGTTCCCCCCGGGTGTCTTGGTTCGTGGGCGGCCACCACGTGGTCTGAAGGCGCTGCGAACGGCAGGGCCTAAGGGCTGTAGCTTGCTTTTTGTCCCACTTTTTAGCAGCTCTTTTATGCGTTTGCCTTGCGTGCGCGCGTTGTATTTTGTCGCGACGAGGCCACGAGGCCGTCCTCCGCGCCGCATGGCCGCCTCCGCTTGTCGCGGCCACAGCCCGGACTTTAGGCCTATCTCCGATGGTCTCCAGTCGCTCCCGTTGCCCGCGCGATAGGAGGCCGGCGGAAAGAGCTCCGCACTGGCAGATAGGTCACCTTGCAACTTCTTTCTTGGGTTGTAGCGGCTGTGTGCCACCTTTTTGTTTTGCCTCCATCGTCCGGCCTGTTCTGTATTGGTGTCTTTCCTGACTTCTTGGTGGCTGCGTCGGAGGGTGGTTGCGATATTCTCGTCCCTGTCGTCCGATCCTTCTTGGAGCGTGTGGCGACGCATAGTGCGGCGTCGAGTGTTTATGTGGGCCGTGCTGTCCGCTGTATTTGGCGTTCTGTTTTTTCTTTGATGCTAGTGGTCTTGATTCAGATTATTCTACCTTCTTAGTTCTTTGGAGCGGCTGCGAAAGGCGGAGGTACGATGCTTCTGGCGTGCGGCTGTAGATTGTGCTCCTCCATGGCCGGTTGAGTGTGGCTGAGAACGAATCTTGTAGTCGAGGTTAGCCGCTCTGTCAGTGGTGCTGTGCGGGCGTGACAGTATCTTTCGTGTGTGCCTTATTCGAGTCGCGCTTCGACTAATGCGCGTCCTTGTTGTTTTTCATTTTCTCCTATCGGGATTGTGAGCCGCATTGGTGTCGGAGGTCAGCGTATGTTAGCTTTGGAAGGAGGTCTTCGCCATGTCATCTTTGGTTCTGTTATTATGGAACATGACCGGTATCATTGGGAGTTATTGTATACGGCATGGAGAACTCTTTGATGCACCTTTTTGGGCCAGCGACCGTTCCGCCTTTCATTCCCAGGCGTGATTACCGGGGAATCCCTTCCTCAGGGTTTTGTCTAGCCTTCGTCATCTTCGGAAAAGCATCGACCCCTTCTTCCTTTCGTATTTGGCAGTTTCGCCCATCGACCATTAGGCGACGATGCAGCACCGGAACTGAACCGAGAGGGATGGGAGTTCGGCGTGCTGCGCTCGAAGTTAACAGGTTCAGTGTCTGAAGTCTTCGCTCAGGACCTTTGGAATGGTTGTATCGAGTGATAATTCCTCTTCGGGAAGACAACTGGCGTACCTAGTAGAAGTCGTGTTAGGAGACAGAGAGAACTTCCGAGCATATGCTCGGTTCGTGTAACGTCTTGCGGCCGCGGACGGCGTACGAGCCGCCCAACCACCACGCCACCACGCCGCCGGAGCTGCGCCTCCCGCTCCCTCATCGCGGCCGAGAACGGCAGCACACAGATCTCCCTGTTTCCGGAGCTCCCGGGTCGCCAGGTGGAACATGCTCGAACTCCGAAGGGGGGTTGGCGCGCGCCGGCGACAGAGAGGCGCAGCCACGCTCCGCGCACTCAACCGGCGACCGAGGGGGTGAGCATGACGGCGAAGAGAACGGCACGGGTGGGTCGACGGAGGGACTTCTTGGCGGCGTTGGCCCCTGAAGCCACGCGGGGTCGGCGAACTGAGCGGCGAGACAACGCGCCTCCGCTGCGCAGGCGGCGGAGGACTCGCGGGGGAGCGACGGCCGAGGACGCTGACGCCCCTGCTCCAACCGGCGACCCGCCTCGGCGGCGGAGACGACCATCACGAGGCCCGTGGGCGAAGTCGGCGCTGGGTGCAGTCCTCGAGGCGGTGCCCTGGCTTGCCGCAGCCCAAGCACCGACGGGGGTGCACGACACTCCGCCCGAAACATGCCACGCTCCAGGCAGTTGAAGCAGACGCCATTCAGATCGGCGCGCACCGGGCGACGGCGGTGTGCGACGGAGTCTTGGCCTTGTCCTTTTCCGCCGGACGACCTGCCACCCCTCCGGATCAGCGACCGGCCGGGAATGCTGCGGAGCGCGTGGCAGGTTCTTGAAGACTGCCCCTGCTCTAGGTTACGGAACCGAGAGGAGGCCGGCGCGACCACAACGGACAGGAGACCCCTCGCACGGGCCGACGCCTGAGGTGGCGGCGGAGACGACCTAGGGCGTGCCGCGTCGGGCCGGGACCACAACCGACCGGAGCCCCCCTCCTGCGACTGCCGGCGAGGCAGGAGGCTGCGCTGCAGCAGCATCAGCCGCCGCCGGGCGCACCGCAGCCGACCAGGCTCGAGGCTTGCGCACGAGGGGCCGCGGCGCGCCGGGAGCGGGGGTGCGACCGGAACAGCCTCCGGAGCGCCCGCGCCGGGCGTCCCCGGAATCAGCAGACTCCTCGCTGGAAACCGAGGACTCCCGAAGGCTGCGTCCTCCGGACAGCCCGGAGAGGACGCGCGCGGAAGTCGAGCTCCGAAGAAGAGGAGGAGAATCGTGCGACATCGAGGATGGAGAGGAGGAGGGCGGAGAGGTGGCAGGGGGAAAGAGAAGAGGGAGAGAAAGGGAGGAGGAGGAGGGGGGGAGGGGGGTACCGGCGCCGGGGGAGACCGCCGGCGAGGAAGGCGCTGGCCGCCGGGGTCGGAGTGACCTCCGACGCTCTCACTCACGCTCTCAGTCCGTACATACCTGTTCAGATCCTCGCTAGCTTCTGGTTCAGTACCTCTGCGTCGGCATAGTATTAGAAAGTGTTTTTTAATGTTTATGTTATGATGTGGTATCACCATATAGTTGATCTGGTAAACATTCTTCTTTTACGAGTTCTAACAAACATTGGCTGAACCTTATTATTTAATGAGATTGTCTTTGTGACAATCAGGTAACTGATTCAGCTAGATCGATCGTTTTTTTTCACTGTATGCATTGCATAATGTATTAGCTGGGATGTTTTTTCATGTTATCCAATACAAATGTCAACAATTTTTAGACTCTTGGTTTATAATCCAATATCACCTCTTCTCACTGCTCAATACATACCCTATTCCTTTGCTGTCTGCTATCAAACACCCCAGGAATTTAGCCATTTATGTGAAGGCCCCATTTATTGCATGTAAAATTACTCCACTCCTGTAGAACAACGGTTTCCTGTGATGGAGTTCAAATTCCTGCATTCCAGATGGAGTTCAAGTTCCTGCAAATTTCTTGTGACATTCCAAGTGGGGCTAAATTGTCTCTGCTATTTTTCTACTTCTATTTTTCTGGCGTTATCTTCAGGTATCACTGATCAGATTCTGTTCAGCGGTCTCAAAAGTCTAATGCATATTCCCTTAATACAAGATGTGCTCCCTGTGTATTCCCAAAAAAAAAGTCTAATGCATCCTTCTGAGATCAGAATTTAAATCGTATTTACATATGTAGGTATTTCAGAAATGCAAATGCCCGGTTTTTGGTTACTTTTCTAATATTTTCTGTTTTGTGGGGGGCGCCAGATACACAATGTAGGAAAATTAATCTTCATAATTGTATTTCTTTATATCGTAACAGAGCATGCTCAAGCAGTTTAGCATCCTTTTGAGCTGAAACATATTTATATTGGCATACTAGATATTATCAATCTCCAGTGGAGTGGAATTAGGTACAGGGTAGTTGATTCTTGGGCTGCGTTCAATACTCCAACATAGCATGTACCATTAGTCTGTTACATGAAGCATAAAAACAAACTCCAATGGAAACCAATTCAGTTGTGCTAGAACATAACTGTACCTGATGAGAAGTCAAAAGACAGAGTCGTTTTGTCACATGTTCTGCGAGGTGGAACTTATTTGGTGATATCTTCGAAAAACCAAATTACGGACTGTCGGGCATATGTGAAGAGGGAATTTGACTTGAAATACTAAGTAAATATTGTCTCCATAGAGCACAGCTGCAGAAGGAACGTCTGTTGTGAGGAACTTGCCTTCATCTACTTTAACTCCTGAGCTAGTCTGATTACTTAAGTAGTATTGCTTGATGTATGCTCTCCCTTGATTATCAATCCAGCCAACCATAGCACTTGACCCAACCATCTTTCCATCATTTGAGAAACCATCCCAACCCATCCAGATGAATAGGGTGCTGAAAGTACAATGCTGGTGATGTTATCTTCACTCTTCAATTTTGAATACTGCAAGATGTGCAGAGACCACATGAACTAAGAATAGATTTGGCAACTTTTTATTATGAAGAAAGCGGAACATAGCACTTTACAGTATTTGTTTAAAATAAACAAATATTGATGTTGAAAGAAGAATAATATCAAATTTTACATGGCCAGTAATTTTTTTCCTAGAAACATGTGCATGTTTCGAAATATGTTTTTCAGTAATGTCAGTCAGATACTTCTCTTGGAATGAAATGTTCAATACCTGAACATTTTTGGATATTCCTATCTAGCCAATATCTTTCTCTCTAAATTTGTTTCTTAGAAAATGCTTTCAGAATTTTCAATTCATTACCTGTGGCTATATATTATACTTTTAAAGTGTTCAATTTTAATTCTCCCGCAGATATCTTCTGCAGAGTAAGTTTGCACAATTTAAGATCAATAGTTCTGCTTTCCACTATTTTCTTGGTGGCCGTGGTACTAGTCTGTGAAACGAGGAAGAAGAGAAACCAAAGTACAAGATCGGATTCACATCTTGGATAGTGTGAACATGTGCAAGGGATAAGAACTAACGGACTTGGGCAGCCCAAGTATTTGCTGGACATATATGGAGATTATTTTTCGACTGACTTGCTGACTGACTACCTTTGTATAAGATATTTCAATGGTTATAAGTACTAACAGGGGTTCACAATGCACAACAAAGAAAAAAGTAACCATGTAAATTTGAGTATCAGAGTAACTTAATTTTTATTTTGTAATTGAAGAGCATTCAGAAGAAATTACTCACCATTATCTGAAGATCAAAGTATGAACTTTCAGTATTCAAGGAACCTAACAATAGCTATGTTGATAACAAAAATGCCAATTTATTTCTATCCTGCTTTTCATTCAGCACATATATGGTACTAAAGTTGTGTGATGATGATCGATTAGGATTATGGATTCAGATACAAATGTATGCACAATGCAGAGAGACAACCTTTGTACCATTAAGAGGCACTGATACTTTTATTATAACTAAGCATACTAGAACTTTGCTGATTCTTGCCTTTTTCTCTACATTTGATGGTAAAATTGTGATTAACATTTGACAATAAGTCAGGAATATCTATGTTAGGAAGCTACAATAATCTTTTTGAATTCATTTTTCTTTTACAGATGATAACTTTGGCTAGATAAGGAATGTTCCCGGAGTATGAAGCTGTTCAAGACTGATTTGCAGAGGAGCGCGATGAATTGAAAGGCGCGGGAAGGAAAGTGTTCAGCTCGGCACCACAGGTATCCCTCTGTGCATGGACGGCCACTGCAGTGAGGATCACTGTGATGTACACAAACAAGACGACATGAACTTGCCTTGGCATAGCCATCTAATGTTGATGTAGAGCAAGGAGCAACTACCAGCTAGAGGTAGAGGATGTTACAATAAGATCATAGGAGCAATAAACCCTACTGTTGGGATGAAGTAATGGGCTCATGTGGAGTTGTTGCATGATGATTGATTCTATATTTCTGGACTAATGCTTCCAGTGGGAGGAAGAGAAAAGCTGGGTTGTTTGCAATGGTGGTTATGGTGGTTGGAGCCATCATGGCTACTTTTCTAAAAGAATGCTGAAAGCCTACCTTGCATCGTACTTCTGCAGCTGAGATGGAAAATGGCTCATGGTAACACCAGGTGTGGAATGGAAGTGATCAAAAGTGGCTTTTCTGCAATATTGTAGTTGGATTTTGCTTGCACAATCAATGGCGGCAGTACACCAGCAAGAAAGCAAGCTGTAGCAAATGTGACAGTTTACCCG
>CM020181.1:32415717-32463345 GCA_009805545.1 Oryza longistaminata
CCCTTAGGTATTCTATCATGGCATGATTATAGGGATGAAAACGACATGATCATTGATGCATTATTCTTGGAATCTCTCTGCATATTGGGTATATTAGAAGGAAGATGGAGAAAAACAAGAAGGGCTGGATAATGCTGCCTCTCTGAATGAAAGAGAGAAGGCTCACAAGTCACAACAAGGAAATGAAAGAGGTCAAGAACTTGAACAAGAAGGATCAACCAAAAAGATGTCAGCACTGATGTCTGTACTCTGGAGACAGTTAGTTGTTCAACCAGGAAAGGATTTTCTGAACATAACTGCATCGATAACTCTTCTGATGGCCTTTGATACTCTTTGACCAGTAAGTCGACAACAGAACGACCAATATTGGTATGTACTACCTCTATTTCTTATTATAAGTCGTTTGGACCTATTTCCTAGTCAAACTTATTAAAATTTGACTAAATTTATAGAAAAATTTAATAACATCTACAGTAACTAATTAGTTACATTATTAAAACTAATATGCAATATATATTGATAATACATTTGTTTTGTGTTGAAAATGTTTCTATATTTTTCTACAAACTGATCAAACTTAAAAAAGTTGACTAGGAAAAAAATCAAAACGACTTATAATATGAAACAGAGGGAGTATTAATTTCTTGTAAAACCAGGACAAAACTCAAGTTTAAGTAAAACTGGATTATTACAACCAAAATATATCATGCCTAAGTCGTTGGACCAACGCATGGAGGGGAATTGTTTCTAGTTAACCTTCTTGGGAGATTTGGATCATATAACCTCCGTTTAGATTTAAAAAAAATTGACATGTGAGGTCATCTGAGGTCGCTGAGACTCCTTCCTCAATTGAGATATAAGGAGAAGGTATATGATCAAATTTTTACTGTAGCTAACCTATGTTTCCATGGGTCACCCAAAATTCATGCACAATTGACAATTCCTCACGTTTCGAATCAACTCTGTAACGGAAGACCCAACCAGAACAAGAATAGGGAGAGACCATGGATGACCCAGAATAACTCCCTTGTTTTACACTAAACTTAGAAGTGCATTCTTGGTCCATTCATGCCCTCCATCCTAACGGATTATTCTCTCAACCCCACGAACCATTCAACGCGAAGTCTGCACGCATTTTTACTCTTTTCCTCCCAACAAAGCAATCATTCCCCTGTTTTGCTGCCAATTGCAGCTTTCAAGCATGGCAAGACGAATAAGAGACCCTTTTCCTTAATTTTGTTTGATCATTCCCTTTCAGCTTTGATTTTCCTGGTATGACATGAAGCATTGTTCAGATTATTTGTTGTCTGAAGCCCGTATCAAGATTTGATTCCAGGTTTGTATTTCCCTATCTGATCTTCAAGTTGTTTTCTTCTGATAATGAGGTTCCCCATGCTGTGGTACCGGTTTTATTTGATGTTGATAGCCATAGCCTTTCAGAATTTCCTCCATAATGAGTAGTCTTAGCGCAATGCAATTTCAACATCCCTTACAGGATTCACCATAGTGCAAATGACCTAAAAGTTTCGAAATTATGAGTTTAATACATTTAAAGTTGTAAAAGCTTGCTAAATGTTCAGTTTCAAATTCATTTTAGATTTCAATAAACAAAGAATAAGCACAATCAACCAAAACTGTTCATCAAGCGGCTAGCAACTTGTCAAGGAGGCCTGAGAGTAGCAGAACATTTTTTTTTCATTTCTTTTTGATAAATGAAGCTTTCTTAATCTCAGACAATTACATTCCAGATGATAAAATTATACTAAGACTACTCCTAATTTAAGTTTTTCCTTTTTTTTTAAAAAAAATAGATTAGATTAAACCCGGCCTGTGCACCTTTGTGGGGTATATACAGCCAAACAAAGTCACGAGTACGTAAGATTTTGCCATTACATGGGAAAAAAAACTAAGTTTAACAGATCCGGAAAGAAGAACAAAAGACTAAGCTTCGATTCTTCTTCTAAAATTCCAACCAAAAGTAGAGTAAAACTCCAAGACTCGTTTTCTTCTTCAGTTTTACCTGCATTGTATTTTTTTTTCATTTTCCAGTTTTTACACTTCCACTCAAATTACCTATCAAATTTTGACATTCTGCCCTGTGAAGTTTCAGATTACCTAGAAACTCAAGCTTCAATAAACTAACAACGATGGAGGACGGCATGGATTTCAGCCCTCATAAAAATAGCACAGAACAGAATCGAACCAGCTTTGAAGAAGATGATCAATTCAGCATTCGATCAGCACCCTCCAAACCATCTCCAGACAAGAAATCGAAGCCCAAGAACAAGCCGAATCATCACTCTGACAAGACGGCGAACCCGCCGCCGCAGAGGCCCGAGACGACGGCGGCGCCGGTGACGACGACCGCAGCAGCAGCAGCAGCAGGAACAAACCGTGGCGAGGCCGTCAGCAACGGCAGCCTGGACAGCATCAGCAGCGGCAGCACACGGAGCAACAGCCTGGAGAGCAGCAGCACCGGCGCCGGCGCCGCGGCGGCTCCAACGGTGCTGACGACATCGGCGTCGACGGCGTCGGCGTCGGCGTCGGGGCAGAACGTGAAGCGGCACACCGGCGGGGACAGCCGGTGGGAGGCGGTCCAGGCGGCGACGGCGCGCGACGCGCCGGCGCCGCTGAGCCTGGCGCACTTCCGGCTGCTGAAGCGGCTGGGGGACGGCGACATCGGTAGCGTGTACCTGGTGGAGCTCCGCGGCACGTCGGCCTTCTTCGCCATGAAGGTGATGGACAAGGCGTCGATCGCGAGCCGGAACAAGATGGCGCGCGCGGAGACGGAGCGCGAGATTCTGGGCCTCCTCGACCACCCCTTCCTCCCCACGCTCTACACCCACTTCGAGACCGACAAGTTCTACTGCCTCGTCATGGAGTACTGCTCCGGCGGCAACCTCCATTCCCTCCGGCAGAAGCAGCCCTCCAAGCACTTCTCCGAGCCCGCCGCCAGGTCAGGTTCCACTTCGGAATTTTAACAAATTGTTTCCACGGAGCTTGGAGCAGTTTGAGGAAATTAACCTCCGTCAAGTTTGAACAAATTTAGACAGCAGTAACTTTGGTACCAGGAGGCAGGGTTCACTCTATCGGTTAACCCCTTTTGATAGGAGGTCACCGAAATTTCCAAAATTTAGTTGAATTTAAACAAATATTACTAAAATTCATGAAAAAATTGAAAAGTTTAAAAATTTCAGCCGAAGTAATATTGTATCGGAGGGGAAATTTCCAGCCCTGGCAGGAGGTGCTAAAATTTGCAGAATAATTTTAGAAGAAATTTTAGTCATTAGAAAAGTATCTCGAGGTATTTAAATTTGACATTAGAAATTTTAGTAATAGTACATGAAGGTACTAAGTTTTATATTTGAAAATAAAGGAGCTCCCAATATCTTTTAAGGATAATAAAATTACCCTATTTTTTAACATTGCTAGAGTAATTAATTCGATATGCGGTTTGACAATACTAACCTTATTAGTTGCTTGAAAAATCAACGAGTGATTTTCCTACGCTCGAGGATGTACCAAGAAGCACAATATTTTCTAGTATAAATTTTGATACATTTATCTATAGTCATGTATCACGATTGACAACAAAATATATCTATCGCCTGTACCTCATGTTTCATCATTCTATTGTAGATTTGATCTGAAAATTGAAACTTGCGTCAGATAATTTGATCTAAAAAAAATATGAAACTTACGTGGGAAAATTTGAACTTTGATGCGTCGTCAGGTTTTATGTGGCAGAGGTGCTACTGGCGCTGGAGTACCTGCACATGCTGGGGATCGTGTACAGGGACCTCAAGCCGGAGAACGTCCTGGTGAGGGACGACGGCCACATCATGCTCTCCGACTTCGACCTCTCCCTCCGCTGCACCGTCTGCCCCACCCTCGTCAAGTCCTCCTCCGTCCACGCCACCGGCAGCGGCGGCAGCGGCAGCGGCGGCGGCATAGGCAGCAGAGGAGACGCCATCGACGGCGGCGAGAGCATGCCGGCGAACCAGGGCTGCATCCAGCCCTCCTCCTTCTTCCCGCGCATCCTGCCGCGGCGCAGCCGCAAGGCGTCCAAGAGCGACATGGGCCTGCTGCTCAACGGCGCGGCGGCGGTGGAGTTCAACGCGGAGCCGACGGAGGCGCGGTCCATGTCGTTCGTGGGCACGCACGAGTACCTCGCCCCGGAGATCATCCGCGGCGAGGGCCACGGCAGCGCCGTCGACTGGTGGACGCTGGGGATCTTCCTCTACGAGCTCATCCACGGCGCCACCCCGTTCAAGGGCGCCGGCAACCGCGCCACGCTCTGCAACGTCATCGAGCAGCCGCTGCGCTTCCCCTCCGACGGCGGCGCCAGCGCCGTCGCGCGCGACCTCATCCGCGGCCTGCTCGTCAAGGAGCCCCACAAGCGGATCGCCTTCACCCGGGGCGCCACCGAGATCAAGCAGCACCCCTTCTTCGACGGCGTCAACTGGGCGCTCGTCAGGAGCCTCACGCCGCCGTCGGTGCCGGAGCCGGTCGACTTCCGGCAGTACGCCGCCGCCGCGTCCGCCACCACTCCCAAGGACAAGAAGCCGCCGGAGAACGCCGCCGCCGCCGCCGCCCCCGCCGCGGCGGATGGTGGCGGCGCGGCCAAGTCGAGCACCGGCGAGTCCTACCTGACTTTGAGTATTTTAATTAGTACTATATATTTATTCCTGACAATATTGTTGTGCACACCAGATTGTTTTGATCGATGGTTGTGAAGTATGAGAACTCGATTCGTGATAATTAAGTTGTACTAACTCATTCTTGGACTATGGTAGATTCATTGTAAACCTAAAATTCATATGAAAATGTAGCGATTTATTTGATTGGTTTGTTATATGTGAACATCTGCTACTTGTTATTGTAGTATATGTTCAAACTAACACGTGATTTTAGTACGTGTACATACTTCAGTTTAATTGTTAGATTTCATATGCTATTTTGCGCAAAGCTAGGTTTTCAAGTTAAATTGGATTTGATGTAAGCACGGGTTCTATCTTGATATTTCTTCTGGGCAAGAGATTTTTTTGTCAATATAAATCCTACGTCCTCTAAGAAATAATCAATTGCTCGTCAAGTTCATAGGTATTATTTTTTTTTGGGACAAAAACCGAGCTAGGTTTTGCGCCTGTCGTGTCACTGTCGATACCACAACTAATTGCTCCATGCTCCACTACGACCATCCGCCATCAGCGTGAGCCAACAAGGCAGCTAGTCAGCTTGGTCGTCCTCGACCTCGGGTCAGTCTTTCAACAAATCAGCAGTCCAGCTGCAGCCTGCAGGAGTGCAGGTACTAATTCACTTGAGTCTTTGTGTTCGATTCATTGATTCATTGATTCAATTTGAAAAGTTGGAAACTGAAATTTAGGGTATATTTTTGTCATTTGTATTTTGTAGGCACTAGGCAGTAGAGTACTTAGGCAGAGGTCAAGTTGAATTAATTTGTCAGTTATGAAGAGGGACAACAGAAATATGGGCATACTTTCTTTCTTTAGCAAGGTACCTAAGAATTCAGATTCTGCATCTCCTAGGACAGAGCTTCACATTTCAGATGGGGAAACTATAGAGAGAGAGAAGAGGTAACTGAAGAAAATCAAGAAAGAGTAACTGAAGAAAGTAGAAATGAGACTTTGCAATTGGTGTTGTTTTCTTCTTCTTCAATCCCAACAGAGGAATCACCACAAGCTCAGGCTTCACCAGCACCACCACCAGTACAACCCCAAAATGAAGAGCAAGAAGATATAAATGTAGGTAGTGGTAGAGCATCAATTCAACTTCAAGAGCATCTAATTCAATTCGAAGTGAGGAAGTGGTTTATGATGCGAACTTTCTGCCACATGATCCAGCAAAGAGGGTGCCCATCTCAAGCTATGATGTCAATGAGCGAGATGCAGTCCGGAGAGGATTCATTCTAAAAGGACCTTGCCAACCTCGGTGGACAAGATTTCCAGCAAGGAAAATATCAATAAACCACGTCGATTCAGCGTCAATTGGTTTGATAAGTACAATTGGATCGAGTATAGTCAAGAAAAAGATGCAGCAATTTTGCTTTGTCTGTTACTTATTCAAAGGAAAAACTGTGGGAGGTGATAAATTTGTTAATGGGGGTTTCAGAAATTGGAATAGATATGATGCACTTGATAAACATGTCGGTGGCATAAGAAGTCTCCTATCAGGCTCAAGAGAAGTACAACTTTTTGTGAAGCCAAACTCCTCTGTTGCTGATAGAATTGTGAAGCAAACTGAAGAGGAGAAGCGTCTTTACAGATTCAGATTGACCTTTTCAATTAAGATGCTTGAGGTTTATTCTGGGGCAAGGATTGGCATGCCGTGGGAATGATGAAAAGTGAATTCTCTAAGAAAAGGTAATTTTCTTTAGCTGCTAGCATGGTTGCTGAAAACAATCAAGAAGTTGCTAAGTTTGTCTTAAAAAATGCTCCAAGGAACTGCAAGCTGACTTCTCCTAAAATACAAAAGAACATTATCAATTGGTTGTGCCAAGGAAACTACTAAAACAGATAATAGAAGAAATTGGTACTGATTATTATGCCATCCTAGCTGATGAATCTAGTGACGTCTCTCAAAGGAACAATTGGCTCTTTGCTTACGTTATGTGGATAAAGCAGGAAGGGTTTGTGAACGGTTCCTTGGAGTTATCCATGTAGCTGATACCACATCTTTGTCACTGAAGAATGCAATTGAGTCTTTGCTTGTTGATCATCAGTTGAGTCTCACTAAAAATCCGAGGACAAGGATATGATGGAGCAAGTAATATGAAGGTGAGATCAAAGGCTGAAAACATTGATTATGAAAGAGTCTCCATCTGCTTACTTATATACATTGTTTTGCACATCAACTTCAACTTGTTCTTGTTGCTGTTGCCAAGGGTAATGCTGTTGTGTTTGGTTCTTTGAACAATATTTCTATTTACTGAGTGTTGTTGGTGTTTCTTGCAAGCGCGCATGACATGATTCAAATACAAGAGCTCAGGAGGTTCTAGAGGCACTTGATTTGGGTGAGATTGAAAGTGGAAAAGGATTGAATCAAGAAATGGGGTTGGCTAGGCCTGGTGATACTCGTTGGTCTTCTCACTACAAGACTATCTTGCACATTGTCGGTATGTACTCTACAATCCGTAAAGTTCTCGTTAAGATTGGAAAAGATCCCTCTCAAAAAAGTGAATGGGCTAAAGCACATGCTGTTGTAGGAGCCTTTGAATCATTCGATTTTGTTTTCATGGCGCACTTGATGTTAGTGATTTTAGGTTACAGGATGAGTGTGGTCAGTCTTTGCAAAAAAGAGATCAAGATATAGTGAATGCCATGACACTTGTTACTTTGGGCTAAGGAAAATTGCAGCATATGAGGAATGATGGATGGGAGAAATTTTTTGATGAAAAGGTTAGACAGATTTTCATCAAACATCGCATTAAAGTGCCCAAACTAGATAAGAGGTATGTCCCTTTTGGAAGATCAAAGCGTTTTTACCACAAGCAAACAAATGATGACCATTTTAGAAAGAGAAGTCTATATTGGTATCATTGATAATATTCGTCAAGAGCTTTGATAATCGCTTTGACAAGGTAAACATGGAGTTGCGCTTTGTTTGCATGTCAGCTTTGAACCTAGACAACTCATTTTCTTCTTATGACCAAGATAGACTTATTAACCTTGGCCAAGTTCTTATCCCAGTGAGTTCTCAAGTTCAGATATTTTTAAAACTTTCATATCAGCTTGGATACCTTCATTGAGGACATGCGAAGTGGATGATAGGTTTAAGCATATAATAATCTTGGTGAACTTTCTATGAGCTTGTTGAAACTAAAAAACAAATCTCTATAAATTGGTATACTGCTTCTCAAGCTGGTATTGCTTCTACCGGTGGCTACTGCAAGTGTTGAAAGGGTGTTCTCTGCCATGAATCTTGTGAAGACCAAGGTTGAGAAATAGCATGGGCAATCAGTCTTGAATGATTTGTTTGGTCACATTTATTGAGAGAGACATTTTCTTTATATTTAGTGATGATGTTGTAATGGGAGCGGTCTATGCTATGAAAAAGCGCCGTAGTGATAACGACATTAGATTGCATTGTTTGTGTTATGTAAGACTTATTTTTGAACTATTTGTATTGTGTTTTAATAATTTAAGACTTAATTTGAACTAATTGTACTATATTTTGATAATTTAAGATTAACTATACTTTTGTGCTTGAGGTTTTGTTTTGGCTTGCTGTGGGCACACCCATGATGAAAATCCTGGGTCCGCCACTGGCGTGAGGACACCGCTGACCCGATGCCTCGCCCCGCCGGACAGCCACCGCGCATTGCCTCTATGGCACACTCGCCACTCTGCCTCCCTGCCATCGTTGCGTCCTTCCGTGGCTTGGCTAGGCCGGCCTCCCTGCCGACCCTTGCACGACCTCTCGCGCCGGCCTCCGCCCGGGCCTCCGGCTTTGTGGCCTCCACACCATACCGGCCTCCTACGCGCATCCTCGCACCACACGGACCTTCCGTTGCCAGCTGCGCAACTCGCACCGCGCAGGCTTCCCGCCGCCTCCGGCCACGCATCTCACGCCACGCCAGCCTCACGTCGCTGCCGCCACGCATCTCGCGCCATGCCGGCCTACCGTCGCCACCGGCTGTGCCGCCTGCTTCTCCCAGGCTGCCTGCACCTCCACGGCCTCCTCACCACCTCGTCCTCCTCGGAGGAGCCGAACCTGGCCATCCCGCGCCTCCTCCGTGCAAGCACGCCATGGTCTCCTCCGCCGGTGCCACGATCTCCTCCGCCGACGCCATGACCTCCGCCGGTCCTGAATGCGGCGCGGCCGGTGTGCTCCCTCTCGATCCGGTCGCGAGGGGACCAATTCTGCCTCCGTCAGCACCAGATCGGCCGTGTCCAGCCCCGACGGCGTCGGAACCCGCCGTCGACACATCGCGGCCCCTCCGCCCATGTCCCGTTGACGCCCCAGCCACTGGGTCTTGGAGCGAGCTAGAAGGCCACACTGCTGCCCGGCTTTGCCGGTGGCTGCTCGGGTGGCGGCTGGGTTGGGACTTGCCGCCGTGTCGCTAACAATTGTACATTAGAAGCTTCATATACAGCTACATGACTAGAATCGTTTTCGCAACACATAACATGAGTGTTCTACCATTAAAACAAATAGCCGTTATCAAACAGCGTCAACTCTAAGCCATTTCTAAATTCAGTAATCAACACCTAGAGAAAAAGGGCAGCTAAGGCAAGAGCATCAAAATTTTCACTATCCAACTGATTTTGTATACTCTAAAGAATAATATCTTTGGTAAGAAAATCATGCCTAACATGTCATATATACATTCTTGAATGAGTATAACCGACATTATTCATAAATAAGGGGAAAAAAATAGCAAGGGACTTTCACAATTACTGAGCACAACTAAATTCGTAAGCCTTAAGTACAATGGACGATACCCCTATATATAATTCTAAATATTTCACAATGAAGAATAGTGCCTTCATTACTGTATTGATACAAAATGATAGTATACTTAGTGCTAATTTTTGGCTTAATTTTCCTACAATGACCAAGATTTTGTTTAATTATTCAAATTATAAATCATTATAAAAATGAGAGAATCTATTATGTACCCCTAATTTTTTATACTAGTTCAACAATTTTGCCATCGACTTTGTCTCCCTCTATAATAAGCCACCGACTTTGTAAATTTTTTCTAGAATATACCACTGGGGTGGGTACTTCTCAAAAAATGCCTAAAATTTCCTTCAAGCCATTCTCTTTCACAATTGATTGACTAATTAGAAGTTTCAAAAAAGTATAAAAGTTTTTGTTAGCTTTCTTACACAATATAAAAGTTTGTGTATATATTTTAAGATTTTCTTTCATGATTTCTTTTGAAAAACTATTTTTATGTGGCATGTGAAAGAGGAACCACATACACAAAAGATAGCTGGATTAGAAAAATAATTTTATGTAGCATATGAAGGATGATTTACGTAAAGAGCATCAATACAAGAATATTCTATTAGCATATGAAAAATAAATTTCATTTTGCAAATTGAAAATCTTGAAATATACATAGACTTCTATATTATGTGAGAATGCTATATGAACATTTTCATATTTTTCGATACTTCTAGTATGTCAATCAACTGTCGACCCTTATATGTTCGAAGGGCATTTTAGGTGTTTTTTGAAAAGTATCCACCCCCAATAGCATATTATATAAAAAATTGACAAAGTCGATGACATATTATAGAGAGAGATAAAGTCGAAGGCAAATAATTGAACTGAAGTTTCTAGAGACAGGTGATATATCTGAAGAAAACGCTTCAATTACAGGATATAATATGGGCATGATCAGGATTTTAGAAGAAAAGGATATAAACCACAGGTTAAAACCGATAAGATGACCTTAACAGTATATATAGAAATGGCATCTAGCCAACTCAAAGCAGTATATATATGGCTCATAGCTACCTACTAAATAATGCATCTTCATATTCTTAATGTACCTTTAAACTTCCATAAGCCGATTAATGTCTATGAACCAAGCATGCACTTCTCTTGCAGGGACTGACTTGCAGCAAAATGTTAGTTAAAAACTTATTGGTGTGGTGGAGTGCAAGTGATCCCTCTGTCCACGAAAACCTCGTTCTGTATTATTGATCCATAGAGAGTAGTAAATCCATGGAGTCGAGTCCTACCAAGTTGCCATCACTGAGTGCAATTGCAAATCAACAGCTATGCAAATTTTGTTATGCAATGGATGAAAAAAAAACATATGGCTTGTCAGGGAGCTTATAATACAGCTCTAAATATACAATGAATAATACCAGGTTGAGTGACAGGACAAAATTAAGAAGTTAGGTTTTGCACTTCTGTTCAATCTTTTATTACAGTGTTTCATGCAGATTTATAACAAGAATTATATGCATATTTATACAACTAATATCTGCAATTAGGAAATATATGCACTGATACAGTTCAATTTTTTTTTTATCTTTTTTTAGAGAAGGGTATTTTTACCCGGCCTCTATATCCAACTGGATATATGTAGCCTTTTTAAATTAGGAACTTAGCCTATCGAATAGGGAACTTAGCTCTCAAATAACCCAATCTGAAATTCGCTCCAATGGAGATTTGAACTCAGGGTGCTACTCAGGTCACTGCAACCACTAGGCTACATGCCCTTTCATGATACAGTTCAATTAAACACACCTTTTAGCAAAATCTGTGCAATTATATATTATCTCAAACCATACTTTAGATATGTCTGCTCCTTCCTCCAGAGATCCTTTTTAGATGCACCGCTATACTTGACTCCCCAAGACAATTCATACTATTTTTCCGTATAGTAACAGAAACGTTCTTATTCCTCACAGTATGAAGCAGGTATGTGATTAGCAACAGAAAAATCTAATAAACCAAGCAAATTCACCTATTCTGCTAGCACCAGATCTCTGTATTTCTGGAGCATATTTGTTATTTGTCAAGATTCTAGAAACAATTGCACTGTCCTAACTTTTCAATGTACTTCAAGATTTCATGAATCATGGACTGTCACAACCTTCAAATTACATGTCACTGGTTTTAACACAGATGGTGTACTTTACATATACATATTATCTGGTTCTGCATATTTTGAAGTTAATTACTTGATTTTGATGTGCATTACTGGCCGGTTCTGCATATACATGTCTGCTATACATATACATATTATCGTTCGATGAGAGATTCTTGCTTTCTTCTAGCTAGTTGCCTACTTTCTTCTAGTATTGTGCCACTGCAAATTTATTAGCCGAGTATATATCATTGTAGGGTGCTCGTCAAGATGTCCCAGCATAGCAACTCGACCTCTGATAGCGATGAAGATAGCGACTCCACCTCTGATAGCGATGAAGACATCGACAACCATTTTGATGATCGTTTTGCTGCCGCCATGGACGAGCAGATAGAAGCTCAATTTTCTTAACTTTCTGGTACGTCACATCGTTGCCGCCGCCGCCGCCGTCGCCCCTATAACAGAAGATTCATTCATAGAAGCCGTGAAGCTGGCCATAAACATCTTGTGTCAGACTACTTCTCAGATAAACCGGTGTATACTGACGCTATGTTTCGTCGAAGGTATAGAATGAAAAGGCACTTGTTTCTACGCATTGTGCGTGCGCTTGAAGAACATGACCCCTTTTTCCAGCAAAGGGAAGATGCCACAGGAAAACAAGGATTCTCTTCTCTGCAAAAGTGTACGGCAGCAATGAAAATGTTGGCATATGCATGTTCTGCTGATTCATTGGATGAATGCTACCGAATGGGTGCAAGCACAATATTACTGAGCCTAAAGAAATTTATTGAAGGTGTGAATGCCATATTTGGTCCAGAGTATCTTCGAAAGCCGACACCCGAAGACATTCAACGATTGTTATTAGTTGGAGAATCTCGTGGTTTTCCAGGCATGCTTGGAAGTCATGATTGCATGCATTCGGAATGGAAAAATTGTCCGGTTGGATGGAAAGGGCAATTTACTCGTGGTGATCATGGAGTATCCACTGTCATGCTAGAAGCAGTCGCCTCTCAGGACCTTTGGATATGGCATGCTTTTTTTGGCGTCGCGGGTTCCAACAATGATATTAATGTGCTAAATCAATCGCCATTATTTACCAATGTGTTGCAAGGGCAAGCTCCTTCGGTGCAATTAGCTGTGAATGGAAATCAATACAATATAGGTTACTATTTGGTGGATGGGATATATCCTGAATGGGCAGCATTTGTCAAAACAATCCCACTGCCCCAAAGTAACAGACACAAATTGTTTGCAAAACATCAAGAGGGGGCAAGAAAAGATGTCGAGCGGGCTTTTGGAGTTTTACAAGCTCGCTTTGCCATCCTACGTCATGCAGCCCGTTATTGGAAACGATCAACACTTAGTGATATCATGCATGCTTGCATTATAATGCACAACATGATAGTTGAAGATGAACGAGATTCATAGAGTGTCCATTACGATATCAATTATGATCAAGGGAGTGGTCCTATACCACCAGCAGAACTCAATCATGGACCAATTGATGGATTCACCAATCTTCTTGACAGGAATGCTTCTCTCCGTGATAAAACTCGGCATAGGCGTCTGAAAAAAGACTTAGTTCGACACATTTGGAATAAATTTAAAGATAGCCGAGCAAATAAAAAGTAGCTTCTTTTGATCATCTAATTATCTAGTTGCTTAGTTCATAATTCAATGTACTCATTTTCTAGCTAGAGAACATATTCAGATTGCTCAATAATAATACATTTTTCTTCTATTCATTGTATAATGTTAATCCATGTACTTTTGCATCTATGTCCGTTCCTTATTTGCTCAGCAATCAGTAGTAATACTCCACATTACTTTGTTTTTTTTACAGAAATTAGATTTGCTCTATTTTAGTCGTATGGATCACGCACGGAAGTATTTTAGCACATCACCTTTGTAATAAAGATGACAATAAAATTAAAAAATTGGTTGAGAATGAGATAGTAAAATAAAAAAAAAATTGGTAGACTCATTCACTACCATTGTAGCATCCAGATGCTTAGATAGACTTTTAAATAACTAAGCGTCTGTGGAATGGATTCTCTTCATTGGAGATTAAGGCTCTTCAACGGATGCTTACGTACTTTTTTTCTAAGCATCTATCTAAGCATCTGGACCATTGTACATGCCCTTAGTGGCAAGTCAGTTAGATATCAACAATATTTCTGATATTTTCAGCAATGAACAGTGTAATTTACGTATGTGTATATCTGAAAACTCTAATACAGTAGACACAATGAAAAACTTTAGAATAGGTATATTTGGGCACAATGAATTAGCGAGATAATTCTGTATTCAAACAATGACACCGGTTAAACCCATCGACAATACATGAATATCAGCACGTATACTATCATAAAATTAATTGATTTGAAGGGAACTTTGATCAAACAAGGAAAAAATGGTCTGCTTCCAATTCCTGTAGAAATATGAAAGTGAACATAATTAATCCATGAAATAATTTAATTTGGGACGAGAGAAGTACGGTGGTCAGGCATAAACACAAACACCTTCAACGCATCTATTCTTTCTTACACAACAAATCTGCAAGAACAGAAAAGAAACATCTCCACTCCAAAACAACAGCAGATCGAAGAAGAAGATGAAAATACCTTCCGTTCAAATCCATCTCCGATTGTGTTCGATCAACTTGGTGCCACATCGGCTTCTCCGATCAATGGGCGATCGGATCTGCATCTGCCATCACACTGTTTGGGAAGACTGCAGGACGCACGAGGCGAGAGGGAGGGCAGGGAGGAGGAGCGCCGCGCCGAGCCGCCGCCGCGCTGAGAGGGAAAGAGATCGCGTGCGAAGAGGAGTCTCCGGCTCGTAGGGAGAGGAAACCGCGATGGTTTGGTTTGGTTTGGTATACGCGGCAGGCAGAGTCCGTATGAATTACAAAGTAGAAACCACATCGAACACGATGACGAAGAGCCTCTCCTGCAGGTGACAGGTCCCCTCTTCGAATTTTTTGCTCGATCGATCGATCGTCATGCGCGCGTGCCACCGCAGCGGATGAATACGACGTTCGCCGCAGCCCAGGTTCCGAGGTGGAAGAGGTCGCTGCGTGAGGCGTCGATGGAACGCACGGAGGGCAGCAGCGATGATGTCCAAGTGGTGGTCTCGACGCCATCCGGGACCGGCAATGGAGATGGAGGTGGAGCTCTGGTGGTGTCGACCACGTCGTCGGACAGAAATAGAACGCCGCGAGCTCGCCCCAGGGAGACGACGACGGCCGCGGCCACTGACCAGAGCGTGCCCGGCGGCAGCGGTGGCGGCAGTGTTGACGTGGCCGACGGCGACTCCGACAATGCCGAAAAGGAGCGGCGGCACAAGGAGGAATTCGAGAGAGAGCGGCGGCGCAAGGGGAAGATGGTCGCTGAAGAAGAGAGCCCACCAACCGCCAGTGGCGGCGGCATGCCAATCGACCTGCCCGCCGCCGCCGCCGCCGACAAGCTCATGGGTGACTCCATCCGAGGTGGCCGACGACAGCACGTGACGACAGCGATCGGAACCTGCAAGAACACCAAGCGGCGCGGCCACGGCAAGTTCTGGGCCAGCCTAGGCAGAGACGGCGCGTCGACGTCTTCGGCAGGGTCCGACATGGTCGTGCCGCTTGACGACATTGCCGTCGTCCACGACCGGCTGCGCAGCCTCCTCAACGGCCTCGGCGCCGTCTCGACGCCGGTGCGCGTCTACGGCAAGATGATGTGGCGTTCCGACCGTTTGAAAAGCCAGAACCGTCTGCAGATATCACGCAAGAAGGATGGCGAGTTATCCCCGTTTGATAGCATCCTAACGCTGGCGGAGAAGTCAGCCGCCACAAGTAAGCGCAAAAAGAAATCCAGCAAGCCTAAAAATAAGAAGAACGGTGAGTCTAAAGAGAAGAACGATGAGCATAAAGAGTACAATGACAATGGCACGGACAAGCCTAACAATGAGCCTAACAATGGTGATGATGGGCTGTTCGTGCAGGCCTACGACCGCACCAGCGAGGAGTACATCCTTACGCTGAAGTACATTAAAGCTAATAACTCGTATCGTCTCATGGGTCGTCATGGAAGACATTTCTGAAGAATTGCAGTCTTACCCTCCAAGAAGACGCCAAGAAAAAGGGTAAGAAGGCCATCAAAAAGGTGAAAAAGGTTGCCATTGCTAACGAGGCCATGATCGATCTATGGGTGTTCTGTTCTTAGAAGTTGAGCCATGGCAAAGATGACCACAATGACGGCCAGCTCGGGCTGGTTATGGTGCACTACTTCAAAGGTGATGCTCCACATGCTGACGCCGCCTTCAAGGCCAACGAGGAGCTACTGCTGCTTGCGCCCAAGAAGAGGAAGAAAAAACATGAGGGTGCGTCCTCATCGCATGACGCGGTTACGGAGGCTTTGCCACAGGAGGAGCCAAACGTGGTTACCGCTGTCGAGCTGGAGATAGCGGCCGTCATGGCCGGGGAGGCTGGTGTCCAGGGAGGTGCGCCGGAGCCACATCATGGAGTGGAGGTAGTTATGGAGGGTGTACAGTTGGAAATCAGGGATATTGACCTTGAGGTGCTGTTGGCAGCACAAACTCTATTTGAAATGAAGAATTCTGGCCGACGGTGATATGGATGTTACTTGAGTTATAAGTAGTTAAAATTAATAGCCACCATAGTTTTTCCTTCATATATATTATTGGATGTCACGGTTAGTACTAGTAATTTAGACAAATTACCTTAAAGGAAGTTGACCTTGCATTTGAGTATGGTCTAATTACGGACTTTGCATCACCAAACAACAATTGAGTTGATTGGAAACCTGATGGCTACTAATATTGTTTGATACTTCCTCCGTCCAAAAATGTATGACGCTGTTTGTCACGCCCAGAAATTCGCTAACCCGAATTTCAAGCAGAATCTATATTAAATCTCTGTCCAGGACCAGCCAGAGTACATAAACAACTAATTTGATAGACAGATCCATGTCTTACAAAAAATAACAAAAAGAAACTCACATACACAACGGAAAAACAAAATAAACTAGACTTAATCTTCACGACCAAAGTGAAGCTTCCTCCATAAACCACATGCAATCCGCGACGTCCGGAACAAGCTCAATCGTGCACAATCAAAGAGTATGTGCACAATCGGGCACACCTAGAAGGATGCACAACCAAAGAGGTAATTGAGTGTTGTATATGTTACATAAGGATGTAAATGCCATTGGGATACTTATGCCTAGACATGAGGGAATATTGATTGGGAAGGAATCTAGTCTAACTTGGCTAACTATAAGGGATGGATAGGGTTGTCACAACTTGTCGCCTATGGTCCCCCGTTGATCTAGACTACCTTCCCAAATAAACTTGTAGCTAAGCCCCACGCTAATGTATCATGCTACTACTTTGCTCAGGTGCACATACTAGCAAAGCAATAAAGATAAATAAAGTAAGAACTTTATCTAAATTGAAGCAAGAATCGACAAGTATGGAATCAGTAAGATGACTTGATAAGTAATGCAAAACAGTAAGATTCACATTGTCGAACCAGGAAGATGAAGACGGTCACTCTGATTGGATGACGACCATCGACCGATCAAAATTCGACTACCGACAAACCAGAGATCAACCACCGAATGTTGACGCGGCCAAAATTTCCCAACTTCTTCGCATTAGAGAGTCGGTGAAGTCCGACAACCGTAGCGTTCTCATCCAAACTCCCAACTCCCTTATTTCCTGTAACACCGTATCTCCAAGATCTACAGTTGTTTGCTCTACACGTTGAGCGGGCCACGCTCATATGGTACCCTGCTTATAATTTTGTCCTCGTTTCGTGTAAAAAGGTTGACCAGGGGTACCATGGTTGGAGCACAAATGCTTATAAGCAAACCTTTACCCACCTAAACTTCCTAGGTGGTATTGAACCACCACCACACCTGTAACTATAGGCTTAAAATGGGTTGGAGTATTACATTTCTACTCTATTTGGACAACATAGTGCTAACTAGAACTTGATCTTTAGCTACCGGTGTTTTGCAAATAATGTGGAGGGGGAAGGGTAATTTATAGCCTGGGGGTAAGTCGATTGCTCGGTTGACCTAGGTTAGTGGTCCGGCCTACCTGGGTTAGGTCATCTGAGCACGTGGCACTGGTTGGATCCCTTCATTAGGTCGGTTGGTGTCACCGACGGTTCCAATCGCACCTTGAAGTCGGTATCGCTTCTCGAATACTCCCCACGTGTGGCCAAAGTCGATTGAGGATTGGGCTAGGTTGGCTGGGCTAGGAAAGGGCACCTCCTCGATTTGGCTTGTCTTGGTGAAGTTGGGTGACCGGAATCGTTTGACACCATTTTGTGATCATCTATCCTTCACCAGCACCTTTGTGATAGGAGTTTTGGGCTCACTGTGCACTTAGGTGAGTAACATTTGTTAACAATACAGAAAAAAGTCTTGATTGACATGCCATTAAATAATATTATAAAGTTGTTTCTGTTGGATTTATACCATTCATGTACAACAATTTATTACCTCATGGAATTATACAAGGTGGTTGTCGAAACAAGATTTCGACAATACAAAAAGGGGTGGCTATCAAGCAGGAAAAGTGGATGGGTTTGGAGACAAGAGATTTATACAGGTTCAGGCCCTCTCAATAAGAAGTAATACCCTACTCCTGTCCGGGGATTGATCCGATGAGTGTGTTATTGATCGTATGATCTGGAGGAAAAGTAATGCCCCAAGAGGCAACCGGACCCCCTCCTTGTATAGGGGGAGGAGTCCGTATTACAAGATACAGCCCATATTCCTAACGGAATAGGCAAGTAAAGATAAAATACAATTGTAACCGACTAGGATCTCAGATATTTCCTTGATACACAAGTTAGGCATTTATCCCAAGTCCTTTAAAGATATTCTATGTAAATATGGTACCCCTATACCTAGTCGGATATACATGACGTGTGGATATGGGGTATCCATAGCTCCACAGTAACCCCTGAGACCTTTACAGTCGATGAAATGATCTTCTCTTGAGCCTTTAAAATAATAATCCCGAGTGCTCCAATTATTCCTCCCTTGGTTTCCCGAGTGCTTGAATCAAAGACTGTGAAGGGCTAAAAAATAAAAATTTAGGTGCATCGATTAGATGCACCTAATTAGGTGTAGCCCCCGACTATGTGATTAGTTGAAATAAACTAAACATAGTCAAGGTACAATTAATAACCAGCCAAGTGGTTTAATATATAAATTACCGAAGTAGCCATATAGCTAAGCATATGCATCCTTACATATTAAGCCGACTGATTTAGCTTTATTGTCATGCCCAAAAAGAACATAAAGACCCGAGTAAAAATACTCTGAAGATCTGTCAAACAACATATGTGATAGAAATCCGAGTAAAAACTCTTAAAGGATTTATCAAATGTTGGATAAGTGATAAATGGCGAGTCTAGATAAGCCTAAGCTATTTGCTCATAGAAATCCGAGTAAAAACTCTTAAAGGATTTATCAAATGTTGGATAAGTGATAAATGGCGAGTCTAGATATCCTAAGCCATAACTCTACAGAATGACGACTTCTGTCGGGAACCTTTTTATTTGCAACCTCAAAAAAGGCCAACAAAATTAGTATAACACATTTCTGCCGGGAACCTTTTTATTTGCATCGTATTAATTCCAAGGAATTAACTAACTACTCAAAAAGGATTTAACGGTATTGGGCTATTCTGTTGTGAGTGGTTTTGCCTAAGCAAAAAATTTGCCTAAGTCCCTAAGGATCAAAACCAGCCACACCGAAGATATAATTGGGCTGAAAATACTATTCAGGCCCAAGCCCATTAGTATTTTCCGATACCCTAGCGAATAAAAATCGCAACAAAAACGCCGCTTCGTCTTCCTCGCCGCAACTGCCGTTCATTCCCCTTTCCTTGGTACAGTAGCATACTGCGCCGGCGGAATCTAGGGCTTGCAACCACGCCCGATTCATCTCCTCCGGACCTATTTGCTCTGGCGAAAATCTTCCGTGCAACCTCCGCATTAATCTCCCTTACCAATCATCGCCACCTCCGTTCCAAATCTCTTCATCCCACTCGCATCCATGGCAGAGGAGAGAGAAAGTTTTGAGAGTCAATGGGCGCCCTTCGACGTTACGGAGGAAAATCTGAAGGAGATGGTGGCGCACGGTGTTCTTCCGTCCAAGGAGATCATTAGTTGGCGCCCGGCGTACGGCGAAGCTTTCCCGACCCTAGATACTCACGAGGTCATGGTATTCTCTCATTTCTTCTATGGCAGATTTGCTCTTCCAACATCAAAGTTCTTTAGAGGAATCCTTGAGTTTTATGGGATCAATCTGCATCATCTCAACCCCAATTCCATTGTGCACATTGCAATTTTTTTTGAATGAAGTACTACCAGGCATTGGCCCAGTAGTGTGCACATCATGGATGAACAAGATGTATTAAGATCAAGTCCTCCAAGTGCTGGAATCCGATTCGGCCACCTGCTACACTGCTGAATTCAATCGGCCGCCGAATTTGCATACGACCTCCGTTTTTGACCCGTGAGTACTTGATGGAAAGCTCTCGGAGTCCTCTTTCCAATGGATTTGGCCTCATCACTAAATTCCATCCCAATCATCCGCAAATGAAGAAATAAGGTGCTGCATCATCGATCATGGGCCTTTGGGCTTGTAACTTTGTTTGGGACCTTGACCCATGTGGGGCCCAAGTGGGTTGCGCGCCAACCAGGTGGAGCACGACCCTAGGGACCCCTAGGTCGTCCTCTCACCTTTATAACACTGGCAAGATCAACGACCTACGGAGAGGTGTATCGATCGCTAAGGCGCAATACAACGTCTTGTACGGTTGTAGTCGGGTCGTCAACATTTCTCCCAAATCGTAGTTATCTACAACTCACTGAAAGATCGGGCCAACAACAGCCTTGAGTGTCGAGTGGAACTCAGGGTTCATCATGTGGTATCAGCGTTCATGTTTGTGAGGCCTTCCTTGGGATCAGGCCGCATTTCGCTCTTTTTCGCCGCATCTTCTTTTTGAAGCCCCAGCCTAATAAAAGCAAGCCATGTGTTGTCGGGGGATCTGGTTTTCAGCTTCGGGGCACCTTGTGCCAGAAATATTTTTCCATGCCTTTTAAAACATCCAATAAGGGTTGGCATTCGAACTGGTTCTATGTCCAAAATCCTGAGCCGGCGCTGCCTGAATATTCATGCCTCCCTTCGAAATATCAAGAAACCTAGAACTCGCTTCCAATGGGAGATGAAGCTGCTCAAGCTCTTTCATTACTGGATTGGCTTCTAAAGCTTAAGGAACAGGGCCTTCAAGGTGAACAAATCACTCGGTACTTCATTAAGAGCCGACTGGCGCCCATTAAAGAGAGGTCTCGCACGGCCTTCGAATATGATGGGAAAAAACGACCCGAACCGGGGAGACCTTGACTCCCTTGAATTCAAAGTCATGAAGGAGAGGATGTATAAGATTTTTTTCATCGGGCATAGTAGTCAGCTACTCGCACATTTTGCCAGTTGTGCCATATAATGCCTTTAACCCCCCTCCGGAGGTATGTAACAGAATCATTCGAATTTTTGTAGTTCATGCCAATCTTTGAACATAATTATCGAACTGTCATACATAGGAATTTGCACTGATGAAATCTGATCCGCCAACCACTCAGCGCCGATCTCCTCGCCGACATCCTGGTCAAGCCATCGGGGGTCCAAAAATCCAACCTGGCGCACAAACGAGCAGCCCGAAGCCAACTGACCAAGCGAGCCCTAGAAAAAGGAAACTGGTCTTGAGCGATGATGATGATGATGCTGGTAAGGCAAGCAACAAGGAGGCGACCGAAAAACGGCCTAAACAAGGAGGCTATTCCGAAGAAGAAAACATCTAGCTGTACTATGCCAAAAATCAGAAAGTCTTCGAGGTACGAGCTTGCCCTGACCTTTTTGAATACGCATTCGAAAACAACTTGGTAATACTTCTTCAATTTCTAGGAAGCCATCGGACATAGATCCGTCTGGAAAAAACTCCGAGCCGGCTGCTAACTCAGAAACAACTGAAGGAAAGACTGATTCTGCCACTGCTGCATGGGGCGAATCCTCAAAAGAAGATCATCCGACTGGCAATCAGTCGGCAACTGGTGAAGCTACAATCGGTAACGAGCCTCCGACTGGAAACCAGTCAGGGAGCGCCGAAACGAGCACAAATCAGGAGCCCCCGACTGGAAATCAGCCGGGTGACAAAACAAGGGATCCTGAGCGGCAGGATAAGGAGATCCCTGAAACAAAGGAAGAAGCTAGCAGTCCTCCCCTGAACGACACCGATGCTGGCCCTGAAGCCAGCACTTTTGACAAGGTAGAGGGACCTGCTCGTCCACCGCCAAAGATCATAACAGGTAACATCCTCTTAGTACGTTTGCATTTAGAAAAAATCTTCCCTTGTTACTTCATTGCGTGCTGTACATATATAAAGGCCCAATGATTGGCGATGAAGAAGAAGTTCCCCGGATCCGATCAGCTGAAGACTCAAAACCACCTATTTTAGTCAAATGGTGGGATGACGAAATGCAGCCACAAGGAATTGTAATTAACAAACAGAAAGAAGACGAGGAAGTGTCTCTGCTGACGAGGACACTTAACCAAGCTACTCGTCTTGTAAATGTAAGAACTCTATTAGTGATTTTACTTCACCAATTGACAAACTCACTGAGATGATCTCATATATAATGCAGAGAATCCATCTTCGGAATGAAGCTAAAACCGCAACCCTTGAAAAACTGGTTCCCCATCTTGGAACTATGGAAGAAACCAGAGCTAAACTTCATGAAACTGGGGAACAAGCCAGGAAAACAGAGCACGCTCTTAGGGATCGGGTTGCTGAGCTTCAGGATGCTAACTTCGAGCTGAGTGGCTCTTCAAAAGGTAACTTTATTTCTGCTCAACTTACTCCGACTTGATTTAGTGCTTAAATGACCGCTGTATGCATGATAGTCCAAGCTGCCAAGATCGCCGAACTGGAGAGGCGGATTGAAGCTCTCAAGAAAGACAAAGGCACTCTTACCAAAGAGAGAGACTTGGGTGTCAAAGACATCGAAGGTAATCGCAGTAAAGATCCATTAGAACCTTGTTAATGCGTTTTGATATTGATCCAAGTATAACTGCCTATGCAGAGCGCAAAATTAAGTCTCCATCTCAATTTGATTTCCTGATAAATAAAATTAAGAAGCTTGAAGGAGCTCGAGATGAAGTCGCCAATGCTGCTACGCCGCTGATCCAAGCCATGTTCTATAATAACAACGGTCCGAGTACCATTGATGCAGTTGAAGTTTTCGACAAGCTGAGGGCTACACCGGACACGTATTTTAAAAACATCAAGGAGGCTAGAAGCATGGGAGCAAGCATGGCGCTAGCAATGACCAATTCCTTGTATCCGAAGATCGATATTGATGCCATTGATGGCTTTGCAGAGGATGCCCTTGACCTCATTAATGATGCCCAGATGGCTGCCGAGAAGATTGCTGCAGATGTTGTAGAAAGATTTCAAGATAACAATCTTGGTCCGACTGGGTCTCATGAATCTGACGATGAAAAAACTGAGTCTGACTGAATTCTATCATTCAAATGATGCAATCTTTGACAATGAAGCCTCAATTTGTATGATACTGATATATTTATGCTGTGCTTGAGAATTTAAACTTAGTCTCTGATTTCTTAAAAGTTTTTGTCAAACCTTATTGAGCCTAAAACCTGCAAAAGTTGTCAAAAAAAACTCTCAGTCCTCATTAACTAAGCCAAAAACCAAACAAGGCAATGATAAATCAAGTAAGCAAATTGAATTGATAAAAATCACACTCCATTATTATTATGATAGCCCCCGACTAGTAACTCAAGAAAAAACTTGATGTTGGCAGTCAAAGAGGAAAGTACTGTACAAAAAATAATGGCTAAGCATAAAAACGACGAAGATGCTCAATATTCCAAGAGTTTTCGACGACCGAACCATCTTCACGCTTGAGTTGATAAGAACCTGGCAGAGTAACTTCGGAGATGATAAATGGTCCTTCCCATAAGGGAGATAACTTATGCCTATCTCGCGTAGATTGAATCTTCCTCAAAACCATATCTCCGACTAATGCGCGTGATCTGACATTGCGATTGTGATAGCGCCACAATCATTGTAAATACCGAGCCGACTGAATTAATGCTGCTTCTCGGGCTTCTTCCAGTCGGTTGAGATCATCTACTCGGGTGTCTTCGTAGCGCTCCTCTTTGAAATTACGAAATCACGAGATTCAAATTCCACCTCACTTGGCAACATTGCTTCTGCACCATAGACTAAGAAAAACGGCGATTGGTCCATAGCCCGACTGGGTGTAGTGCGAAGAGACCAAAGAATTTATGGCAACTGATCAGCCCATTTGCCGGCATAGGGACGCAGTCGGTCAAAAACTCGTGCTTTGATGCCTTGAAATACCATTCCATTAGCGCGTTCAGCCTGTCCATTGCTCATAGGATGTGCTACGGATGCGTAACAAATCTTGATACCAAAATCTTCGCAGAAGTCTTTAAACACTCCACCAGTAAATTGGGTGCCATTATCTGTAATGATACGATTAGGAACCCCAAACTGATGCACTATGTTGATGAAAAAATCTCGAGCCTTGTTGGCAGTGATTGTAACGACCGGCTTAGCTTCGATCCACTTGGAAAATTTATCCACTGATACAAAAAGATGAGTGAAACCACCGATAGCCCTTTTGAAAGGACCAACCATATCGAGCCCCCAAACCGCAAAAGGATAGGAAAGAGGGATAGTTTTCAACTCTTGAGCTGGTAGATTAATTTGTCTAGCAAAGAATTGACAACCTTCACATGTTCGCACAACCTTCTCAGCATCAGATACTGCGGTGGGCCAGAAAAAACCTTATCGGTAAGCTTTGCCAACGATTGTTCGTGCGGCAACGTGATTTCCACAAATGCCAGAATGTTTGTCCTGTAACAATTGCCTTCCTTCATCTAAAGAGACAGAGCGTTGAAGAATTCCTGACGGACTTTTCTTGTATAACTCGGTCTCAATCATAACATAAAGCCTGTTGCGTCGAGAAATTCGCTCGGCTTCGTCTTTGTCTTGAGGAAGCTCTTGCTTAGTAAAAAAATTGATGAAGGGTTCTCTCCAATCGGTATCAATCACGCCGACTTCTTGGGTCCCTGCCTTCTCGATTACATGCTTTCTTGGTACTGTCGGCTCATAAAGGTGCTCAACAAAAACATCTGAAGGAGCCGCTTCTCGCTTTGAACCAAAATTAGCTAGCCTGTCGGCCGCTTCGTTGTCGTGCCGAAGCACATGAGTTAACTCTAAACCATCAAATTTGTCTTCCAATTTACGGATTTCTTGTCGATATGCAGCCATATTATCATCAAGGCAGGACCACTCTTTCATAACTTGATTGACGACCAACTAGGAATTGCCATGAACCACCAGACGCCGAATCCCTAGAGAAACAACAATCCTTAGTCCATGGAGAAGTGCTTCATATTCTGCCACATTGTGCGACGCAGAAAAGTGTATCCATAATACATAGCTCAATCTCTCTCCAGTCGAGGAAATCAACACAACCCCAGTGTCACGCCTGGAATTTCTATCCAAAATTCCAAACGCTTACATGTGTGTTAAACCCTCGTCCAGGAATCAGCCGAGGCACACAATAACAAATTGATAATAGAGTACAAATGATTAACTATTTAATATTCGCAAATAATAAATTATTACAGAGGTAGATAGTTCCTCTCAAAGAATAACATTCTACGCAGCGGGAAATAAAACTAAAGCAAACTACGGAACAGCTGTGACGACTCCACTCCACAGGCATCTTAACCAGGAACAAGCCTAATCCTCCAGATCATCACCTTCGCTGAGATACTCCTCCTCTGATGATTGAATATTGCAAGAATGAGCATATGACATACTCAACAAGCCACACAGCAAATATGCAAGTGCACAGGATAACAAAGGATGGCATAATATAGCTCATTTGCAGAAACAACATTTAGTAAATATTTAAGAGAATAGTAAAACAGTTG
The DNA here is from genome assembly GCA_009805545.1 of Oryza longistaminata. Taxonomy (NCBI): domain Eukaryota; kingdom Viridiplantae; phylum Streptophyta; class Magnoliopsida; order Poales; family Poaceae; genus Oryza; species Oryza longistaminata. The sequence goes on from CM020181.1 coordinate 32,441,371, forward strand.
AATAATTAATCAATATTAATAACACCATACAAACCACCCGTGTTGCACAGGCCCAACCTCATTTGACAACCAACCCCGGTTGTACAATCAAACCTTCATACAGAATATTACCATTCCAAACCAGGAGTCAAATTACTTATCACAATTACCATTGATTAATAATGTGAGACTAATCACGAAAAATATTGTTCAACTCACCCATAACCGCGGGTACGGCTATTCGAATAGATTATACTCTGATCAGAGGTGTACACTGTACCCACAAGACACAATCCCAACATGTCACCATGCGCCTCAGTACCACACACGATACCTTGGAAAGGAACTGTGACATTACCTCGCACAACACAACTCACCACAGTGCACCGTTCTGGGATCATAATCTCCCCCTCAGAACCAGAGGCAATGGACTCCCCAGCGACCCCCACGGACTTCTCGCGCTTCACAGTCTAGCACACTATAATGATCATGCTATACAAAAGATAAAGCGTTGCCACGCTGGCTTGTGGTTGGCACGATAAATGTCTCACAACAGTAGCTCGCGAGAACCGGTCCTTAATTGTCATGAAGCACGACCATCAAAACCATACGCTCACAACCCACCTTAACCAGTTTTAATTATCAATTAATTAACCTCACACGATTAACCATTCGCTAGCTACCATTTAATGTAACCATAATTAATATAAATAATATAATATAATTTATATTTAAGCCCCTTTAGTTAGCTAAAGTTTCTAAGCATAGCTAAGCAAACACACATATGGTATTTAGCTGAACCAATCAATATATAAGGTTCATGCTAATCAAATTATAACCCATAGGGAAAATAAAGTCATTCTTCGGCCATTAATTAACGGGGAAAGGTTAACCACCCGATGACATTCAAAATAATGCATAAGTTGAAATAAAATAATAGCTTTAAACGGGTTCACATGCTCAAAGGTTGTTTGGGTTCATGTGACTTGCCTTGAGCTTCCGCAAACGCTTCGGAACCTTCCTCAACGGAAACACTCTCCTCCGAACGTCAGAAACTAAAGCAATTAAACAAAAAATCAACAAAACAGTACAAAAACAAGCATAAAATAGTACATATGGATATTTTTAACATGTAGATCTCAATTTAGAAAAATTAGCAATTGAACACCTGAAACGGATCTACGGTTATTTAGTTATGATTTTCCGAAGATTTATCTATTAGAAAAAGGGAAAAGAAAAGATGATGATGTCACGATGACGTCATCAATGGTGGCCGCCGAGTTGGCGACCTCGCCGGAGCTAGGGCGGTCGGCTTGCGAGTTTGAGGGCATGTATACGTAGAGAACGAACGAGACGAACCCGACGGTACTCACCACTTACGTCTAACGACGACCGACGATGGCCGGCGACGAGAAGCGGCGGCGGCGCTCGGGTGGCCGTGGCGGCGGCTACGGCGGCCGGCGACAAAGGGAGGAGGGGCGGGACTCCTCACCACCGTGCGCCACTAATGGTGGCGAACGGAGGGCGACGGCGACGGCGGATGCGACGGCGAGGTGCAGCGAAGCTCGGCGGCCGGCGACGACGGGCGGAGCTACGGGTATGGAAGACTCGGGAGATGGGCAAAACGAAAGAGGAGGACTAGGGGTTCTATTTATAGCCTTGGATTGAAGAAATCAGACTCCTCCGCAAGGATCGATCCGGAAAAACAAAACTTGGTTTGGAGATATACTCGAAAACGAGTTCGATCGGCACAAATACTCAACCAATTGCTCCGATTCTTGAGGGGAAAGATAGAGGAGGATGTGGGGATAAAAACCCCTAAAAATCTGGACTCGGGGTGGCGGAATCGATGCGGATTCGAGGGGAAAAGGGGCAGCTCGGGCTCGGCATGCACAGCTCGGCCGGCGGCTGGAGCTAGAAGGAGCTCCCGACAGGTGCCCCACCTGTCGTCTCCTCGTGAGGGAGGGCGGCGGCGGGCGGTTGGGCCGGATTGGCCGGCTGGCCGTGCGATGAGGGAGGATGTTGGCCAAAATTGGCCCAACGGCTTTAGGGAGGAGTTTTTGAACTTTTTAATTAAAATAATTGTAAAATGTTGTTTCATTTATTAAAAATACTTCCCTTGCTCAAATAATTCCCAGGAAAAATCTAGAAAATAGATGAACAAGCCAAAGTATTTAATAAAATTTATCTAGCTCATTTTATGTTGAAAATTTTCCTAGATTATTAGAGTTCAACTTGTAGGCTTTAAAATAATTTTAAAATGATTTAAGCAGCATTTTTAAATTGAGCGATTTTTAGGGCGTACACCCAGCTCCAGTGTCTGAAAGCTCTTTGACCCGTCAAAATGCATAGTCCAATACTAACAGCTTCTCCACAGGTGTATCTTCTTGACACTCAGTCCACTCGGCAACAAATCTGCTAAGGCTTGGGACTTGATTGAAGTGCGTGGCTTTGAGGATAAATCCAAAGACAATCAACTCCAGCGCCCACTTCGTGATTCGCCCGTTTGCCTCGCGATTATGAAGTTATGCTCTCGAGTGGAAACGATGGACCACCGTGACCGAGTGACTCTAAAAATAATGGGAGAATTTCCTGACGTAATTAAAACACCATATAACAACCTCTGCACCTGAGGATATCCTGTTTTGGAGTCGGCCAAGACCTCGCTAACAAAGTAGATTGGCCGTTGAACTTTTTGAACATGGCCGTCTTCTCCATCCTCAACTAGGACCGTGCTCACAACTTGGATGTTGCTGACACATAAATAATAGCGGCTCTTGTGGATGTGGTGATGCCCAGGACTAGTGGAGTTGTGAGAAGTTTTTGAAATCATCAAAAGCTTGCTAGGCTTCGGTCCCCACTGGAAATTGTCAGTCTTCTTGAGTAGCTTGAAAAAATGGCATCCCCCGCTCGGCGAGTCTTGAAATAAACCGGCCGAAGCGCCGCCATACACCCAGTCAGCTTCTGAACATCTTCTGGGAACTAGGCGGTTTCATGTTGAGGATGGCCATTGATTTTCTCCGGGTTGGCTTGTATGCCCCTACGAGACACCATAAAGCCAAGCGGCTTCCCTGACGATACTCCGAAGGTGCACTTTTCGGATTCAACTTCATCCTGAAAGCGCAGATGCTAGCAAAGGTTTCTTCCAGATTAGCGATTAGGTCATCTTTTTGTTTGGTTTTGACAACTACATCATCAACGTAGGCTTCAACATTGCCGACCAATCTGAGTTGAAAAACATCTCTGAATTCATGCGTTGATAGGTGCCCCCAGCGTTCTTTATCCGAAAGGCATGGTGATTATAGCAGTAAGCTCCAAATGGTGTGATGAACGAGGGTCTTCAAGCATATGTTGTCGTCAATAATTTTGCATGCAGAATTGCCAAAGAAATTATTTTTATGATAAAAAATTGGATATTTGTCATCTCCTATTTAAGGCATTGATACTACATTGGTTTTATGTTTTTTTCTTTACTGTATTATCAGCACTATTTGTCAATTACTAAAGTTGGATCATGTTAGACGATGCTTTTAGAAGATGCATGATTTCTATAGTAATCCTTTTTAAGCCTAATGGGCCTATAGTGGAAAAGTTCACATAGCACCCTCGAAACTGTAGAGCCAGCTAGCCGTGTCGATCTCACCCAGTGGACGTTACGTCATCCCAAACCCAGTAACTATCAAAGTTTTCATACTTGTTATATCATACAGGTACTATATATATATAATTCCAATTGATAGTGTCTTCAAATTAAATTCTCATCCAATCACCTCTTTTTCTACTTTTATCCACATTACATCTTCTTTTCATTCTTGATTTTGTGTGGAGGTGGTTTCTTGTAGAGCAATGGTTTTTTTATTTTATTTTTACATCTCTCGTTATAATTCTTTTATCACATCAGATTTTTACTTATGTGACAATATATTAAATGTTATGAACACTAGATGACACGGATGGTTGGGAATAGCCTAGACGTCGCCACCTCGTCTGTCATTGGGGAGAGAAGTGGAAGCGCCAGATCGAAGTGGAAACCGAAGCGGTGGCTCTCTCCTCGATCTCAATGCGGTCGTGCCACTTGGGCGCCTCCCTGCGGGGGTCCTACCTGGGCGTGCGCGCCAGCACGTGCCCCTGACGCAGGTTTTTAGTTAGACTAATCTATTAATCTTAGTCTCTTAGAAAATTACAGTTTAAGATAATGATGGTAGTAGTTAGGATTTTCTTTTTTTTTCGCGAGATTTTTCTAACTAACAAACTAAAAGAAATCTATATCTGAAGTCAAATTTTAAAATTTTTAAACTAGATTTGAAAACTTTCAACTCGAAATTTAAATTTTCAAGTCAAATTTTGAAAACTTTTAACTTTTCATCTCAAATTTGAAAAACTTTCAACCCAGATTTGAAACTTTCAACTCGGATTTGAAAACTTTTCAACTCGAGATAGAAAACTTTTAATTCAGATTTGAAAACTTTCAACTCGAAATTTGAAAACTTTCAACTTGAGATTTAAAAACTTTCAATCCAGATTTAAAAACTTTTCAACTTGAGATTTGAAAACTTTTCAACTCGAAATTTAAAAAATTTCAAATCAGATTAAAAAATTTCAATTCAAAACATTTTTGAAAAAATGATATGTTGCTGATGAAGATTAAAAAAACGTAATCAGAAAAAAAAAGGAAAAAGAATCGCAAAAAAATGAAAAAGAAAGTGTGCCGTGGGGAGGATCCTGACGCGCGCGAATTAGCTCTGGCGCCTCCCTGCCTGCCCGCTGCCAATCGAGGATGCCACACAGGGCCTGGCCTGGGTTGGGGTTGGGCCGCTAGGGGACAAGGATGACCGCAATATGTATCACAAGGCCACTGGAGTTGCTGACCGAGGCCTTGAAGTCCGTTAAAAAGAAACTTTTGATACTGTGAAACATATGAAATTTGAATTGAAGGGAAACAGGACAATCTGACAAGGTAGATCCTCAGATAATTTTGAATTTCTTTTGTATTTTAGACATTTTAAATAAATAATTTTATTAATAGACCTTCCAGAAAACTATTTTCAGTTGTATATAAGGCTAATGAGGGTGTTAATTAATCCTAATGAGGCTATTTTATTGATTGTGTGTTTGTTTGTATGGATGGACACATATCCACAGTAGTAGATAAGACTAATGAGGGTGGGTGTACACATGAGAATTGACGTGTTTGCCTTCGTGGCTTCTCACTTAATTTGTTAAAGATGATGACCATGTTAATCACGGCAAACCAACCAAAAATACGTGCTTCTAGTATTAGTTGATTTTCCTTCTTTGCCATCTCATATCTCTTCAATGGTGTTCCATATTAAAATCCCTTTAAACCATTATTTTTCATTTGAAATATACAACAACACGAGTCTAATATTGATTATATTTACACATAAGTTGATATTTGATTTTTTTTAGGCCCACCAGTCATGGAACCATACTTCCTCCTTCCCAAATTGACTTAGGTTAATTTAAATCACATCAATCATGACACTATGTACACATTCTCTCACAATGCATGCACATATTCTCTTATGATGCATTAATTATATTCTGATGAAATCCATGTCTATGCGGTTATATGATGATCAATTTAAGAAATTTTAAATTCCATTATATGATGATTAATTTGAAAAGGAGGGAGTACCTCACTATATTATTTGCATGTACAATTAGTGCCAAGTAATTTAATTAACATTTTATATGATGAATTTTAGTAAAAAGAATCATCAAACAACTTGTAAGTAAAAAAGTTGCAAGTTAAATTGGAAAGGACTTATTTTCTCGATCTTACTTATATGTAATATTTTATTTAAATACCATATGCAAGGTGTGTTAGCTCTTGCATAGGTGCAACCAAACGGATGCACCTGCCTCCAAACCTAGCCTGTACAAAATGCATGCAGTCTGACAAATTAAAGGCAGGTCTTGCCACGCCACCAAGTATGGCGTTGCTGTATTTTCTTGCCGCGCCACCAACTTGGATTGTTAAAATTATATTATAGCTATATTGTAATTGTAATTATAATGTGACTTATGTAGAGCTTCCATATAATTGATCAAACCATGTGCGTGGCCGGTTGGCTAGCTAGTACTCCCAGGGCATGGGTATAACTCCCATGGGCGTGTCCTGCAAAAATTTAATTTGTTCACTCCTCACACGAATCTTGATGTAATCCGATAGTCAAACATTACAATGTTGTAGGGTGAGAAAAGTCAATTGTTTTTACCAAATCTATTTTAAAGTACATATTTGAATTTACTTCACCTGTGTCAACGTACTTGTGTTTTGCTATTTTTATGATGTTCAAAGTTTATGCCTTCAAACAAAAAAAAAAACAGATTTTTAATCATTGTCCAGGTGAAAAAGTTATATTGGACGGTAGGCTATTAGTAATTTTGCGTGTCGATCACGACCTGGCTCAGGGCATGAAGTCGCCAGGTAACCCCACGAGCTCCACCCGATACTTGTAGAAATTATTGTATTTTTAAAAAAACTTGTAGATATTGATAGTGAGCTGCTAGCTTCGGTTCATTATTTGCAATTCCGTTCGTCGGCACGAGGTAAGCCCTCTAGCATAGGGATTGAGATCCTCTGCAATCGACTGTACGTGCCTTTGTCACTGATGTGTGGGTCCAAAGGCACGGTGCAGTGACTGCAGAGGATCCTCATCCCAGCGTAGCACACACCTCATGGCACGCTGCCAAGCCGCTCGCAGAGGCCGGCACATAACCTCATTCGATCTCATCTCCTCCACTTCATCCCCAACACACATTATGCAGGTGATCTTCCTTCTCCAAAGTAATTGGTACTATGTATGCATATGAACAATGGTGGATTGACTTTTTTATGGGGTTGTATGCTAGTTATATATATGCAACATATACCTGCATCCGCAGAAGGAGGTCTTGTGATTCCCTCCTCTCGAAGCGGTGCGCCGTAAACTCACGGCGCACCCTCTCTACCTCGGCACGCTCCTCCGGTGTACCTGCATCAGGTTGAAATTCCCAAACACACCTGCCTAGGAATCCATTGACGGAACGAAGCCCCGGCGACCTTCCCTCGGAGACCTTCAGCCTCCACATCAGTATCGATTAATTTTTGCCCAGCCTGCAGCCGCAACTGGTGACAAACGTGAAGCCGGAGAAGTAAGGTTGCTATGCACGGGGACAAAACGTATGAAGCAAGCAGTGCAAATGTGCAATGCAGATGCTGGATGCCTTTGTTTTTATAGATAGGGGGCCAGGATACGTGCCTACCTGCTCTCTATGTATTGTCCCATGCTCTCTATGTGCAATGCATCTTCCAAATGGGCACTCCATGCCCCATTAATTGCGCCTCCAACCCTCTTGAGTCCCTGGATCCCTGGTCACTTATCTCTGTCTCTACTATAAAAAAAAAGTTTCCGTCATCCGTAAAGAAAATAATAAAAACACGCGCAAAAAAAAAGCTCAAAAAATACTGTTCCATCGTCCATAAATAAAGGAAAGAAAAAATGGCGCGCAGAGAAAAGAAAACTGTTCCATCGTCTGTAAAAAAAGAAAAGAAAAAAATGTGCGCAGAAGAAAAAACGTTTTATAAAAAAAATCCGGATCAAAAAACCAACTACTGCCGTTTCTAATAAAACGGTTCGAGGAAACCATCCGACTCAACGCAAGAGAAAAAACCACCGTTTATACCAAAACCGTCTGACTCAAAAAGTACCGTTTATAAACAAATATGCGCAGATAAAAAAAGCTCCTAAAAAATGTCAGAAAAATCGCTGTTTACAAAAAATCCGGATCGAAAAAAAATCCAACTCAATGCAAGAAAAAAGCACATTTTCTAAAACAAACAGTTCGAGAAACCGTCCAACTCAACGCGAAAAAAATCCACCCTTTATAAAAGAACCGTCCAATTCAATGCGAGAAAAAAACCACTGTTTATAAAAAATATGGTTTGACACCGTGCAACGTAAAAAAAATTGTCTAATTGCAGAAATAAAACATCCGATTCAAGGAAAAGAAGTCGTTTTGGTTTTTCCAAAGCTTTGGTTGAATGTTCTAGCGTTCGGATCTAAAAACAAGTCTTGCTTAGGCCTTTTCTTTTCTCGAAATGAGATCAAATTGATTGACCGCTTGAGTTGGATAGTATCTATTGTTTTTTTTTCTATCTCCTATGCGGCTTATGTTTCCTCATCTATTCTCCTGTATTGGAGGCCATGCACATATCTGTAGACAATTATCAGACTACTTTGTTATAAGTATATATAGCTACTATTCTTGATAACATAGCATATAGAAATAATAATAATAATTAAATATGTTTTAAATTGTTATTTAGAGAAGAGTGCACGGTGGTTCTATTTTGTCTAGACTTGACCATTTGAGACAGTGTAGGATTTGATTGATACTATTATTATTGGTTACAAGAATGAGATTGAAAAGTATTTGAGATTATATGCATGTTGCCAGATGATTAATGCAATTCTTTTGGGTAAAGCAGATATTGATAAGGTTATCATTGTTGACAGTGGCGGAGCGAAGAATTGATCACGCCTAGGGCCGAGCAGGGCTGAGTTGATGTGTTCTTAGCAAAACTCTTTATATCTTCAATTTTTTACAGTATTTTGCATAAGATTTTAATGGGAATTTGGTCGTAAGCCTAGTGCCCAAGCCCTAATTGCCCCACCCTTGTCTCCGCCCCTGATTGTTGAGGTTGGACCATTGCATTGAAGATGTTCCAATTTTTCTTAAGGTATATCTTAGCTACAACAATCGATACAAATATTATCATTGACATGGTTATGTATGAAAAGCTTATATCGTCATTGGAATTTTTTTCACCATTACAACGCACGGGTATTTTTGCTAGTTTGTAAGATGATCTTTTAAGACGTTGAATTATATCGTTTCTCGTGGTTCCTGGGAATCCACGTACACCCTATTCCTGTCGTGTCTCCTTACCTCCAGTCGCATATTCTAAGAAAATATTTTTGAAATGTTGAAAGTGTGCTACTGTTCACAGCTTTGTGTATATCCTTTTTGTGCATGCCCCGGGTTTACACTTTTGTTTTTCAGCAAAAATTTGGAATTTCGGTGGCAACTGAAATGTCTAAACTTTCATGAATTCGGTACTTTTGTGCCCGTTTTCTTTTTGCAAATTTGATGAGTTTTGAGTGAATTTGAATATTTATTTTATCAAATTCACAAAAAAAAATGAAAATGAAATCAAAAAGTTTGGATGAGATATGTGTTTTCCTATGTAATCCTCTAGCGTGCCTCCAAGATCCCACATGGAGGGAGCCTACATTGCTCTTGACGTAGAATCACGCCGCCACAGCTTGAGCATGTTACGTGCAATCCGTGGTGGCACCCGGAGACGTGCCGCCATTGGAAGTGGGTAGATGTCGCTGAACGAACACCCAGGAGCGACCCCGTCAGGGTGAACGCGTGCCGATTTGTCCTAGACTCGGCAGGCCATCTAGGACATCCTCTAACGTCATAGAGACGAGAGATGACAAACAATTGGAGATTTGAGGATAATAGACTTTGGGATATGTAGCATGAACGAGGGAGATGTAGAATATGTAAGATTTGGGTAATAAATTGATTTTGATGATTGAGTAATTGTTGTTTCAATCGGTCTTTGTCCCCTTATATTTATAAGAGGGGTAGACTTTTTGGTAAAAAAAAGAGGGGTAGACTTACTTTGAGGGTCTGTTCCATGTCCAATTAGGTGTAGAAACCAATTAGGACTTTAAAATCTTAGAACAGATAAATCGGACTCGAAGTCAGACTCTACCGGTCAGACCGGCCTCCTGTCATCAGCATGACCAGCCCGATGAGTGCGTCAGATCGGTCTCGCATAACAAGTCTGGATTCTTTTTAAATTTGCCTATAGTTTCCTATTTCAGACCTAAGGAATCAAATTTGGGTACTAACAGTCGCATACTACTCTGCTTGTACATTTATACGCACTCCATGCGAAAGGGTTAGACTACGACAGAATGGTTGGAAAGCTATCACTTATAATTTGACTCTCACCCACTTAAACATTGCCATCACTGTCAGAGGTTCAAGACTAGGTGCCAGAATTGCCGCCACATAAGGCAACCAGAACTCCCATCCACCGTTGCCGATCCATGTCGGCATGGTCTCAGACTCTCAGTGTTAGATCAGGATCAGAGAGGAGCAAAGCGATACCCAATGACGCTTTGAAAAATAAAGCTTGAATTGTATTGTAATAACAACATAGAATAAAGGGTAGTATTTTAAACTACGATTTTGTTTGACGATAAAACTATAAAACCAGCGGCAAGACGCAGGGTGCCAACCAGTTTACCTTAAAAGTTACCAGTTACCTCCATTGTCTTGCAGCGTGACTGCTCTGTATGATGAAGTTTCAACGACGGTTTATGGTCACATCCACTTGCTTCACAATTTCCTATGTCCAAAGAGCTTTGAGCTTGGAATTGAAAAATAGTACCTTATCTTCAGGCTTGAATTCCTTTGGTTTTATTGTTTTGTCATGCCACCGCTTTATTTTTTTTCTTTGTAGATTTTAGAACTATGGTAAGCTTTGTATATTTATTCTTCCAGTTCTAATAATTGCATATCTGCCTTCCAGATTTTGTAAAGTCCATGTTCTAATTTCGGATGGCTCAGTATACGCTATGTAGATATTTAATGATGGTGAAATGAGTGTAGCTCAATTGGTTAGTTCCACTCGTATTCAATTAGTAGACTTCACATGGGTGCCCGTATTTACGGCTAATTATCGTTTTAGTGGTAGGTAATATACTCGCCGATAGCGACGCGCCCATGGTGACTTTATCAATCTCAAGATATGTCGACCCAGTCTTTCGGAGATTATCACAGGGGTAGGATGTGCGTGTGTATATCCATAGGAGTGAGTATGCGCGTGTTGTGAGCATCTACATTTGACTGTGTTTCTTAAAATAATAAAATATTTAGAGGATTTTTACAGTACATTATACTGCAAGTATATACTAGAAGTATAAATAATCTAACGGTGTAGATTTATCTGATCTTCCACTAAATTAGTTTGCAGTATAAATTAGAAATGATCTTTTACGTCATTTCGTTGAGGGCTACGTTTGTAATTCTCATCATATTCTACAATCGTGTGTTTCCTTTCTTCGTCAGCTCCTGCTCGAGCGAAATTCCCCATTGATCCCCAGTCACATGGCTGACCACCTTCGCCAACCACCATCCACGCGCACTCGCCGCCGCTGACAGCCACCGCGAGCACGTCCCGCACCGCGCCCTAGTAGTGAAGACCGAATGTTGGAAATGTGTTTTTGCTATACATGCATGGTCGTTGCACCCCTTGTGTATTTATAGGGTTGATTACTACTATTATATTATCTATAAATTAATTAGAAAATTGATCTGACCGTGATAAATTTATAGGTTGAAAAAGGGTAATTAGTAGTAGCATGATTGTGCTTGATTAGTGAAAACCGATGGTTAATTAGCTGGTTTTGTGCCCAATGGCGGCAGTACTGCTACCTTTAATTTGTGGTACCTAATTTCTTCGTCGGTTCGTCGATCCACTTTATTAAAGCGACACACACATAGTACATATATATGAATGTACTCCATATAGATCTCCCTTTTTAAGAAAGAATGTTGTCAGTAGCTAAGCTACTAGCCAGTAACTTAATTAGTGGTCAGCATGAATTAGACGACCAACGCATGCCGTTAACATAAGACTTGATTTGGGTACGTAGAATTGAATTGATGGGGATGAAAACCACGTACTTAACTTGCGATGCCTGTTGGATCAGGCCGGAAGAAAACAAAATCGAGGTCGCGGCTGTAGTGGTAATTAGGTCTTAAGAATCTTGATCAAGATTCCATTCTTTTTTTTCGGTTTGAAACGATGAGCTGAGGGAGAAAACCGTGGCGTTCACCAACACAGAAACATCATGCATGACTGCTGATTACATAGATCAATTCAAGCTCAGATCATACTGACAGAGACACCCTTGATATGATAATCAGTAGTACTACTAAGTAAATGCATGAAGGGCCTTGCGAAACAAGCTACAAGTAGCTGTAGGGGGGCCACTAATTAACACAGTAATTATAAGTTCGTGGCCAAGCATGATCCTGGGTACTACGAGCTGCCGCTGGTTTAATTTGAGAGCGCGCACGGTTTCTTAATTCCGCTTTGTTACTTTCTCCCTAAAAAAGAAGAAAAGGAAGATCGATATTAGTAGTTGAAAAGGTCGGTAAGAATATGATAAGCAAGATGGTCTCTCAGCTGATCATATCGATCAGCTGAAATCAGACGGCTAGCTGGTCACCGTCGAATATAATAGGGGCAATTGTGTTCCTACCCTTACTTTACAATTTAATTGTGATTTTGCCCCTGCTTTTTAGGGTTTGTGATTTTGCCCCTGCTTTTTTGAAGTGAAGCAGCCACCTGCCTCTACTCTGTTAACTCATGGTAACGGTGTTAAATGTGTGGTGAATGAACAAATATATCCCTACTATTGAAATCAATAATTTTGGCATCAACACTGGACATGTTCCAAGTTAAATTTGTGCGTATTTCAAGTTAAATGTTGACAAATTTTGTAAAAGTTGACAGAGCACAATATTTAGGACAATTTTCACAGGATTTTAGCAATAATTTTAACACAATTTATTATGCTAACATTTAGAATTGATGACAGAACTTGTCCTCACAAATATACAGACCGAAAGTTCGCACAAATATACAAACTGAAAGTTCGGTTAATCGATACTTCGGTCTCGATCATCGGTCTGACCGACCAGACTGAAGTATGGTATGCAACACGGCATGAAGGCAGCCAGCTTCGATCCAAAATAACAAATCAAGAAGATCAATCAAATGAAAATCCTTGCAAACGAAAGCCCCCAAACTAGAACTCACAAGTCAATACATCAGCGGCCCCTCGTCTTCTGTATTTCCATGGCAATCACAAATATAGAGATAGCAAAAGGGAGAAGATAAGAGAGACAAAGACAGCCATGAACTCAGAAACGAAGAGAAATTATACACAAGTATAAAGTGTTGTTGCCGTGTAGGATTAGAAGCTCTGGGCCCTTCCCCTCGAGGATGAGTTGCATGCTGCTCGATGAGGAAGCTGCCGCCACCATGTTTGCGGACAAGGACGTCGACGCTGCCGCGGTGGACCGTAGCGCTTGAACACGTGGAGGACGTGCTGGGGGTGGTGACAAGTCGGTGCGCGCAGCAGCCGGCGGCTGACGAGCCTGGCTGTGCGCGCGCCCCAAGGTCACCGCCGTGGTCCCCCTCCAGGCTGAGGTCGCCGCTGGGGTCCATCTCCACACCGAGGTTGACACCGGGGTCCCTCTCCTTGCTGAGGTTGCCGCCACCAGATCGGTGGCACACAAGCTCCAGGCGGTCGAATCTGGTGCTCCCAAGCTCCACACGACGGGGCACCAGCGCAGAGGGAGGATAGGACGACGGGCGGCGGCAGTGGATGCGGTGACAGCCGGTGGCGATGGATGTGGCGCAGGCGGCAGCCCGCCAGAAGCGAGCGAGCGAGAGAGAGAGGGATGGATAAGGATGGACTAGTGGACGATGGCGGCGGCGTAGTTCCATATGACAGCGGTGGCGGCGAGGGGAGACCGGCGGGTGGTGCTAGATGTGGGCGACGGTGGAGGAAGGCGGTGGTAGTGACAGGTGACCGTGTAGGTCGGGAAAGCGAGGTCGGCTTCCGGGATGCCACCACCGACGAGCGCAGCATCCTCTGCCGCTGTCGCCTTTCCACCACCCACACGCCGCTACTCGTCCCCCTCTACGCGCGCTCACCGGCGGGCTCAGCGGTGGTGGTAGTGCGCAAAGAGGTCGGGCCTGTGATGCTCCTCCCTCCCCGCCTCACCGTCGCTCGCCAGCATTTGCCGATTCCGCCTCCTCTCCCGCCAGCCGCCAAGCGCCGCTGCCTCCCCATCGCGCCTAGAGAGAGGAGAGGGGAGACAGATGAAGAGAGCGGAGATGGGGGGAGAGGGGAAAAAGAGGAGGGGTGAGAATGACATGGGGGATCCTCGTGGGCCCCACCATTTTTTATTAATTTTTTGGTGTAACTGACATGTGGGGTCATAATCATTTCTTTCTATATTGTTGGTACCCACTCAAGTCATTAACTCCTATAAAGCAGCTCTCATGTTAAGCCACATCATCACAAATTCCTGAGCCGTTAGATTTGATCTCAATGTTCCAATCCAAACGTTTCAGCATGCACACGTCAGAGAAACACATACTTGATCAGTACCTGACGGTTCCGATGCATATAGCCTGCTTAATCTTCCAATTGATTATGGAAAGAGGAGATTAATGCATCATGAACGATTCATCTACAAACCATCAAGGAGGCAAGAGGGGATTAATCATTTACTCCATACCATAAGTCCATAACTCTTGTCTATACTATATATATTGCCACTGGATGTTATATTGTCATTCATTTATAGCATTCATCTGTTATAAGTCCCCTACACAGATTGCTTATCCATCTAGGACTCCATCCCTGAAGCTTCATCAAGAATATATTCAGCATCCATGTAGGCGATTAGCAATATCAACGATCGACGAAGCCAATTGGCAATATGTGAGCACCCGGTCTCTATCCCAGTCCCATGATTCTTATTGATTGATGTTGTGCTTAACTGTTCATTTTCTTATCTCAGGTTAAATTCCACAGAGAAATTGCTAGGCAATACATGTTGTTAGTACAATCGTTCGTATTATAATACTCCCTCCGTTTTTATTTACTATTTTCTAACAAATCTTAGACCAAACAAAGAGGATGATGAAAAATTGAAAATATTATACTTATATCCTTATTAATTACATCCAATTAATTTTCCCAAACCAAGCACTAAAAGACCTTGTGTAGAGTATATAGTCGACACAAAGCACCCGTGTCCTGTTTGTGTGTTGTCTTTTCTGAGGGGATGCAAATCAAATGAGAACGGTTTTTATGCATGGTTGTACTCTTCGTAGTGTAATAATAACTAAGTATATGTCATATCAGTCTAGGGAGGCCTGTTGTTTTAATGGTATGATGGTACATCAACACGAGCACAATTGGGATATGTTTTGTACTCCCTCCGTCCAAAAAAAGCCAAACCCTGGGTTTGCGTGTCCAACTTTGACTGTCCGTCTTATATGAAATTTTTTTATAATTCGTATTTTTATTGTTGTTAGATGATAAAACATGATTAATACTTTGTGCGTGACTTGTCTTTTTAATTTTTTTCATAATTTTTTCAAATAAGACGGATGGTCAAACATTGGACACGGAAATTAGGGTTTGTCTTTTTTTTTTTTTGGACGGATTGAGTATTCCTTATTTGGAACTGCACAGTCCTTATCCCTAGAGCAATAGTAGTCCGGGTAGGTGTAATAGTGATACCAATTGTAGGAGAGGAGGCCTCAACGGATCAAATTAGGGTGACACCTTGGCAAATCTATGGGCTTGTTTGGTTCTTTACCCTACTAATTTATTGGTAGTGCTAAAGTCTAGGTAAACTTTGTCACTACCAAAATATTGGTAGGGTAAAATTATTTAGCAATCATTTGGATTGTTTTTCAATATAAAGCCAAATTTTCATTGTACAAGGAAGAAACTTCTAGAATATGATCAAATAGGATTGGGGCACTATCGAATATTTGGCTCAATCCAAACTAACACATATACTATTCAATTTGCCTATAAATTGGTAGGGCATATTTTTTAATCAAACCAAAACAGTCCTATACTTCTAATTAAAGGGTGACACCGTGGAAAATCAATACTTCTAATGCTGGCTGTTATGACAGCATCTGATTGGTCCACGTGGAAAATCAATACTTCTAATGCTGGCTGTTATTTCAAAGATAAATTTAAGTTATCAGAGAAAAAAAAAATACAAAACTGCATCCAGAAGCATCTGGCGTGTGTGATCAGCAACTAGCTTGGGCAGAGCAGCAGCATGGGCAGCACGGTCTGCATGGGCCTGGGTGGACTTGCAATGCTAAACGGGACAATTGGCCTAACAGATAGCACAAATGGGGAATGAAGAAAAAAAATAATCAATTTCAGGTTCAGGCATATACTGAAAAATTAGCAGCACAAATATTTTCTGTATCTGAATTATCATTCTAATTTCAGCTAGATATTTTAGAGAACATATATATATAGGAAAAGGATAATTATAAGACCCTTTTTAATATTGCCCAAATTCCCATTATAGATGTAATGATAATAGGCACAGCATATGAAACGGAGAAGTAGAAACGAAGGAGTAGTGTAATGTGTAACTTGTTGCACAGATAAATTTTGTATACATGTTGTCTAGTTTTTCCTCTATTTTTGGCTACATGTATTTTTTAGTTGATTATGCAAAGGTGGGCGAATTCTATTCGATCATTTAATGAAACATATTCATGTCTAAACAATATCAATCAGATTATCTCAAAGATTTCAAACGTATTTTGAAAGTTGTTTGATTCACCGTAACCACCGGGCCAATGAGGTTTGAGGTAAGTAAGCTTGGAGCAGGCTCCTAGTGCCACTGAAGTATTTAACTGAACCAAAGATCCGATCAGGGCAACAGAAATCAACCTGCTAAACCACATCAAAAAATAACAAATTGAGGAGACAAGCAGAACAACATGCATATGTTCTTGTTCCCGCTCAGCATTGTTTCCTCTTGAATATAGATGAAATTCAATTCTGTCCATCTTGCATAGACTATGTACAGTCATACAGATTATTTCTGAAGAACATGCCTAAATACCCGCAATCAACATTATTCACGATCGAGCATACTCCCCCGACTATCTGCTGAAACCGGTCCAGATCGTGGTTTTACCACCTGCTCGAATCGGGTTTTGGTATTATTCGTACCAATTCAAGTGTTGCCTGAGCATCTATATCACCATGTAATTTAACTGGATCAAATAAAACTCCTTCATCCTTAAAAAACCTGGGGCATCTGCATGTTTGCATCATTCAATGAGTCAGATGATTATGACTCAATGGGAAGATTGGCAAAAGTTTAAGATAAATCACAGTAATTCTTCCTGATCTTTCACCGTTACTCTCTAGACCCAAGTGGGATTATTCTCAGAGATCTTTAATCTCTCATCATTCAACAAAAGATATTTCTGAAAGAGAACATCTTCAGTTAAAACCAAAAAGGAAAGCATTACACTTTCACTTACTTCCTATAGCACATTCGAGCAGTAAAAGCCGTTAAGGAAAACAAACTTCCAAGTAAAAGAAGGAAAAGCAGTAACACTTTCACTAACTTGCTACATGCACATTCAAAGATGAGTAGTAAAAACGCCCAAAAACTCGCATCTTCAAGCAACACGCGAAAACACTGGTGGAGAAGGGGCTTTTACTCCCGGGTGGAACCCCCTAATACATCCCGAATATATAACCGGGACTAACGAATCCGGGACTAAAGATGTCCATCTTGCCCCGTGAAATAACCGGACTAAAAATCCAAATCTTTAGTCCCACTTAAAGATGTTGGAGCAACCCCGGTGATTTTTTTCTCAAATCGATCTGCTCCCTAACTATCCTCATCATTATCCTCAAAACACCACAAACCAAACATCACAGATATGAAAGAAATGCCATCACAGATAGGAAGAAATGCTCACAGATCTCAACAAAAAATACATCACAATCTAAAAGAAATACACCACACTCAAATACCACCCAGATCAAATCCAATATCCATAGACATCACAGATCAAATCCAATCCAATATCAACATATAATCACGATCAAATCAATGAAATCACAAATTAAAAAAAAAATCCGGCAGCAAAGGAGGGCGCCGCCGCTCCGTCCTCTCGGCCTCCGCGCCAACACGCCGCTGCCGCTTCCACCGGCCCGGCCTGCCGCGCCCAGGCCGCCGCCTGTCGCCCGCTCCCGCCCGCACATGCTCGCCCGGCCGGCCGTCGCCGCCCCGCCCGCGCGCTCGCCGCCCCTGGCCGGTCGCCGCTCCCGCCCGGCTAGCCGCCCGCCGCGCATCGCACCGCCGGCCGGCCGCCGCCGCCTGCCGCCTCACCTGCCGGCCGGCCCGCTCCAGAAGTAGGGGAAAGGGGCGAACGGAAAGAAGGGGAAGGAGAGAAGGGATCTGATGGGGAATGAAGGGGAGAGAAGGGTGAAGGGATGAAGGAAGGATGAGAGGAAAAATAAGAGAGGGGAAGAGGAGAATCAGAGAAGGAGAGCGGATAAAAGATGGCGTCGCGCGTGGCTCAAGTGCTCCTTTTCCTCACCGGTTGGTATAAACAACCGGAACTAAAGATCTTTAGTGCCCGGTTGTTTATACTAACCGGGAGTAAAAAATAGTTGGAGGTCTGTCTTGAACCCCGACGATTTCTGAACCGGAGTAAATGATCTTTAGTTATCAACCGGGACTTAAAGATCAAAAAGGTACCATCCTCAACTTTTAAAACGGGACTAAATGCTTTTTATCCCTGGTTTTTATTAAGAACCGGGACTATTGTGAATTTGGCTGACCCGACCAGAGATTGGTTTTCTCCACCAGTGAAAGAAGATAAACCAGTAAAAAGCTCGAAAAATTTGAGGCCAGACAAGAATAGGCCTCGATCCTCGCTAGATAATCATGCCGGAATTAAAGGACACGCAGCACTAGAAAGCCAGTCCTGCAAGTAACTATACTCCTCAAGCTATCATCTATCCAGCATCCAGTATGCCTCCTGATCTATCCTACCATTATATTCAAACTTATTTGAATAAAAAATCACTGCAGGAAACCTCCCCAATGCAGGGAAGTGACATGATAATAGTAGGCTGCTCGATTATTCTCCATTGAGAATATTTTGAATGGCTCAACAAATCCGGAGGTGTTGCTTTGTGATCTTTAGGATAATAATTATTCCGATCTCTCACTAAATTCAGAAATACAGCATGGGTTTGTTAATTATAGACATTAGAATTTAAACTGGTAAACTCTGCTTTCAACTGATAGGCGCTTTATGTACTTAAAATGGTCCTTTGAATAAATAGATATATAGAATCAAACCTGGGTAAACTCCGCTAGCACTAATAGTTGTCATGTACTAAAAAAGGTCTGATTGTGCTAATAACTCGCAACCAATAAGTTTATTACTCAAATTAACGTATTACATTATTTCTAATATAACCTAGTAGTAACTAGCAATATGATACATTATCACTCACTAGTAATTACTATTATGAGTCATCTTAAATCTCATCTCATATAAATATGATAACGCATAAATATTCAAATCATCAACCCTTCACAATCATATTACACAGTATCTCAACATATAAGCTATCTATTATTTCAATAATTTGTCATAAATTGATCCATGCATAATCATAGTAAATGGGTATCATCTAATTACATTAGGTTGAAACATTCAATTTCCAACTATACTCACTTGGAACATATTGAGGGATGATTCTGTTGTAATACCTTCTTTTAAAATCTTCCATCACCCTTAAAACATTTAGATTCCCCGTAGGTATATCAAATTTCGGCTTTTAAATGTAGGGCGGTAATTTTAAATATTGTAACTGTACAATCCTAAAAAATAACTATGTAAAAACCAAAGATATATAAACCGTCTTTCTATAAATTCTCTTTAGCTGAACTACCGACTAATTGCTTCTGCGGAAAATTTCGACTCCCCCTTATAACAAAGTTCTTAGCTACTGCTTTTAAACACCAACTTTCGCAAACTTGGTAACTTTATGGTAGTTTTGGAAATACAAGTGGGTCCCACTCACCTCCTATACATACACCTGCATGCTGATAGCTGGAAGCTATACACACTTCCATCACCTCCTGCTTGAGCTACTGGTTCACCAAGTGAGTTGAGTTGCCATGGGTACAGAGTTCTGAGTGACCCTCCACTTCGCGAGGGACTGAAGAACGTCAACTTCAGTCTCGCGGCATGGAGGTGTACGCGGTGGCGACCATCTCCGCGACCCCGGCTGAACGCCGCATGCAACGCCGCCGACCCTACGGCCGGCCCGCCCCCGGCCTGGAACGCCACGCTCCGCTTTCACGCCCGCCCACCGCCGCCTCCCGCCGCCGCTGCCCCACGTCCTCCCTCCGCGCCGAGCCGCTCCCGTCCGGGACCCGCGACAATCGGCGAGTCATCATCCCGCTCGCCGCAATCCTCTCCGGCTCCGGCCCCTACGACCTCGGCGCCCCGCCCGCCGCAGTTCGCCTCCTACAGGTCCGCAAGCTCCACGCTCCGAGACCCGCGGACTCTCCACCTCTTCCTACCGCACTCGGCCCCGTCCGTCGCGCGCCGGCAGACCGTCCTCGCCTACCCGGCGCCCGCCGCCGCCGCCGCAGCAGCAAACTGTTGTCGCACCGCTCCTCCCTCGCCGCCTTACGTTCCGCTGCCTCCACCGGACGCCTACCTTCGTAAACCGTCCCGCCGCCACATCCACCAAGCGACCAAAGCGTCGCCGCTCGGCCGCCACCTGCCACCGACATACAGCCGCTGCAAAAAGCCGACCGCGCCGGCGACACCGTCGACGCCGTGCGAGCTGGCGGCACGTGGCGGAGCTGGCCGCACCTTGCGGTGGGCGAAAGCCGACAGGCCACATGGCGAGCGCCTGTCACCGGCGAAGCCGCTGGTCACGATGTGGCAGCCGCGACGACGAAGGGGCGAACCAAGCAAATGGGCAGCCTGGGAGTTCGAGCGGCTCAACGCCGGGCTAGTGGCGTCGACATCGCGGGATCGCTGTCGGGCACCTGCGAGATGGTGGTCCGACGCGGCGTTCTACCACGTCGCGGCTACAGGCCGGGCTCGCCGACCGCGACGGATGGGCCGTCTAATCTAAACCGTCGTCGCCTGGGAATGCTGCAGGTGCCAGCAACAAAACCGCATGGTCGGTTCGGCCAAGATCTTAGCTCAATAAAAATCTCGGGTTTTTTTTTTATTTGCCTTTTGAGATTTAGCTCAATAAAAGTCGGTGAAATTCACTTTGGCTGAAGAGTTTTTTGTAACTCTTCCCTCTCGGCTATGAATTAATGACTCTTGTATATATTTTGGTTACGGTTGTGATGGTAATATATGGCTCACGAAAATCAGAACATGACAATGCCTCATTTAGAATGGTTTTGAGAAATTAAAGAAAAATCGAAGAAAAATCTTGAAAAGGGGTCGGGAGTCTGCTTTTTTATTAGGAAGGAAAGAAAAGAGGCAAACCCAATTTGTTAAGGAAAATCGGACCCTAAAACTTTAATCATTTGTACGATAAACTTAAGAAAAACCGGCAAAAACTCAGATAAAGAAAATGACAGGTGCTTACTCAAAGACGGCATATCCACTTAACCTATCACCCTTAGGAAGCTAAGTACCTTGATACAATCATTGAGAAAATAACAGGTGCTACTCAAAGACGGCATACCACTATACTAGCACCCTTAGGACTAAAGTACCTGATACAATCATCGGTTGTTCAAACTAACATATAGGAGTAACTAGCAACCCCGACTTCCTATTACA
This sequence comes from Oryza longistaminata, assembly GCA_009805545.1. Lineage (NCBI taxonomy): Eukaryota > Viridiplantae > Streptophyta > Magnoliopsida > Poales > Poaceae > Oryza > Oryza longistaminata. The sequence continues at coordinate 32,462,879 of CM020181.1, forward strand.
ACAAAAGCCAACGATTCACCATAATGTGAGGATTTTTATCAGTTATATTAATACGTCGCAGTATATACTAGAAGTAATAAAACAATCACGGTGTAGAATTTATCTGATCTTTCACTTGATTAAGTTTGTAGTATAAATTAAAGAAATGGTAATACTGCTCGCTTTTTACGTCATTACGTTGAGGGGTACTGTTTGTAATTCTCATCCATATTCTATTGTGATGTTCCTGCTGATCGTGCAATGCGTTGTTTCCTGCTCGTAGCTTGGGAGCTGGGAAATTTCCCTCATTCCATCCAGTCACGAATGGCTTGGACAACGCACCTTCCGCCATTACACCACATCATACACGGCGGCACGGCGCCAGCGCTGACAGCCCACGCCGCGAGCACTGTCCGACCGCGCCGTCGCCAACGGAATGTCGCTCGGGCCTTTGGGGGTCCAGGGCATAGTGCACTCAAGCTGCTGAG
>CM020181.1:32463370-32494555 GCA_009805545.1 Oryza longistaminata
GCAGCGGCAAGGACAGGCGGAAGCGGAACACGAAGGGGCGCAGCCGCCGGGCACCCAGATGCAGCTGCGTCTGGCTGCGGCAACAGGGCAGGGGCCAGGGGCGCAGCCAGAGCTGGGCAACCGGCAGCAGCAGGCAGAGGGCAGTTCGGCAGGGAGCAAGCAGCAAGGGAGCAGAAAATGGATAGGAACCTTGATTTTGTTTGTCGCATTTGCTAAATATGAGTGAATGAAAATTAAGTGTCGTTCGTTCAGGTTTTGGTTGTTCTTGATAAAGCCAGAAAGAAATGGTATCCTCACATTTTATAAACCTGCCTGCCATTGCCACTGCCTTTCTAATTTGCTGGTTAAATTGCTGTTGCGATGCTCTAGTACATGATGGATCATATCACAATTTACTCATTAACTCAAAAGATGTCTTCATGCTTGGTGTCCTAACACACAGTAAAAATTTGGCAGAGACAGTGTCTTGGAATGTCAGGAAACAATAGCAGGAAGACCAGATCAACACAACTCTTCATTGTTCGGTATTGCAATCAGCAGGACAAAGTCGCCATTTGACATTTGCATTTTGCAACAGCCTCTTGCAGGCAGTCCAACACAGCCTAGAGGCTCAATGGTGGCCGGGCAGGGAGGGTGGAATGAAGAGGAGGCTGCAGCAGGGTCCCGCCTCGCCGCATGTACAGGATGAGAGCAAGCAGGAGGGCACGGAGGCCTGATGCGGGGGTTGCAGCCGGCTCGCCGTGGGGAACCTCGCTGCCGTGGTTTGGGGAAGGCGGGAGCTGTGAGCCTGGGAGGTCGGATGCGGGGAGAAAGCTAGCTAGGGTGGGAGACAGGGCGCCAGGAACGCGGGAGCAATCGAGCGGGGAGGAATCACGCCGCCGCCACTCGCGCCGTCGTCAGAACTTGCCCTACCACGAACGCACGAAGAGATCCAGGATAGGGTACTCTCAATTGAATTAAATCTGAACTTTAAATGACTCAAATGCCCTTTCCAATTTTTATCAAATGCCCTTTCCAATTTTTTAAATGGCTCAAACTGCTAGTATATACTTGTAGTGGAATGTACCGTAAAAGTTCTCAATATTTAATGTTGTAAATGGATAAAAGTTATCTATATAATTTAAAAAATTATAGTTATTTAAAAATTATTATCATAAAATAAATTTCCATCTAACAATACAGCATGAGTGGTAGAAAAGAAGAAAATAGAATGGGAGGTTGTAGAGGGAAGGTACGCATGTACATGGATGGCACGGGAGATGGAGATTGAAGTTGTTTACCATGAATAATTTAATTGTTTATAATATTGAACCTACCATTTTAAATGAAAATTAAGAGATAGATGTCCTATTTTTTAATTTTCTCTAATTTATTAAAGTGCAACGTGTCAGCTTGAAAGTGTAACACCTGTGGCAGCTTGAGAGTGTTCAAGTTGAATGATTTTTTAAGTATATGATACAAGATGGTAGCTTAAGTCACTAATACAAAAATATCTTTTAAGATACCCCTATATTTTTATAAACTGGCTTATAAGCCCCATAAGTGAAAATATGCAACATGTGTCCGGTCAGGGCTCACATGTGAAAATCGATTTTCACATGTAGTGCTTTCTTACGTCCACCTCAAGTCCCTGCACCAGCTGCACGAAATTCCCCATCCCATTCATTTCTCTCCTCTCCTTCCCCTTCCATTTGTCTTATCATCCTTCCTCCTCTCCTCCAATCATTCCTCCACTTTCCCATCCAGTCAGATCTCTCCCTCACTAGCACAACCTCCTCACGTCATCTCATAGCAGCAGCACTATGCACCACCGCCTCCTCCCCTCACCTGCAGGGCATGCAACAGATTGGAGGCGGCCAAATATGACATGTGCGGTGGTAGAAGGGCGGCGGAACTGACATGCTTGGTGGAGGGGGCAGATGGAGGAGGCAATAGATCCAGCATGCGTGGTCTTCCAACGCATGGATCTAGCATTGGCATTCTTGCGGCGACTAGATTTGGCGATGGCGATTCCGCTGATGTCGTCCCCTAGAGCCACGAATTCGCTGGTGGTGCATCCCGGAGGGGCAGATCCGTCGGCGGCTGAGGCAGAGGGGCCGAGGCGCGCGACAATGACAACCTCAATGATGTGAGGATGACCTCGACCTCAACCGCGGTGACGATGGCCACGATATGGTAGCTGCTAGTTGTGACAACAGTGCACCCAATGGCAGCAAGCTACAGTGGTGACGGCGGCTTCACGATGACCTTGGCTAGGATTTCTTCATTTGTTCTGTTTTTTTTTTTGGAAAAATTGTTGCAGCAAAAATCTCTTCCGCCAGAGAAAATAGGTTTTCGCGTGTGGTTGTGGCGCCCGTATGTGAAAATACCGATTTTTACATACCTGTGGAGCCACTCCCTCAAAAAGGGAGTTTTAGCTATGTGCGAATATCTTTTATGTAGTAGTGAGTTGTAGTGAACAATTGTTCGTATTATAATACTCCCTCTGTTTTTATTTACTATTTTCTAACAAATTTTAGACCAAACAAAGAGGATAATGAAAATCAGTAGCGGTTGCAGCTTTAAAATATAGATGAGACGAAGAACGGAGATTTTCACTCGATATTTTGATGGCCCATGACTATTATAAAGGGGGTAAAGGGGTCTTGAGGGCGTGGGGCGACACAAATCGTAGCTGAGTCAGTCGACCCACCCTGCCTAATGGGTGGATCCGCCCCCAATGAAAATATTATACTTATATCCTTATTAATTACATCCAATTAATTTTCCCAAACCAAGCACTAAAAGACCTTGTGTAGAGTATATAGTCGACACAAAGCACCCGTGTCCTGTTTGTGTGTTGTCTTTTCTGAGGGGATGCAAATCAAATGAGAACGGTTTTTATGCATGGTTGTACTCTTCGTAGTGTAATAATAACTAAGTATATGTCATATCAGTTTAGGGAGGCCTGTTGTTTTAATGGTATGATGGTACATAACACGTGCACAATTGGGATATCTTTTGTATTCCTTATTTGGAACTGCACAGTCCTTATCCCTAGAGCAATAGTAGTCTGGGTAGGTGTAAGGCTCCCATCGGTTGTTCATTTAGCCCAAAATGGCTTATTTGGCTTATTAGAAAATTAAAATTAATTTATAAGTAAAATTTTTGTAGATTTGTTCGTAGCGACTTAAAAGCCAACATTAACAAAAATTACGTTAAAACCATTTCAAAATCAACTTCAAAAATTCAAATTTTGGCTTATTCTTTGGCTATTTAGGCCGAACGATGGGGCTATAATAGTGATACCAATTGTAGGAGAGGAGGCCTCAACGGATCAAATTAGGGTGACACCTTGGCAAATTAATACTTCTAATTAAAGGGTGACACCGTGGCAAATCAATCGATACTTCTAATGCTGGCTGTTATGACAGCATCTGATTGGTCCACGTGGCGTCTTGATTTCAAAGATAAATTTAAGTTATCAGAGAAAAAAAATACAAAACTGCATCCAGAAGCATCTGGCGTGTGTGATCAGCAACTAGGTTGGGCAGAGCAGATAGCACAAATGGGGAATGAAGAAAAAAATAATCAATTTCAAGTTCAGGCATATACTGAACAGAGACCAACTATCATGCACTCATGGGCGTAACGCAGCGTCGGTGGAACTCGGAAGGTGGAGTAGTGTTGGCAACTTTTTTTTTTTTGACACACAGCCAACATGATCCACTACTACAAAACACCATAAAGGTGCCGGTTGCAAACCTGGTATACGTGTCGGTTTCGCAGCCGGCACCAATTATCCCGACTCTAGGTCATTGGCGTGCCGGTCGTAGAACCAATACCTTTGTGCTCTTCCCGATTCAAAATAAAAAGAAGCCGGCTCCAAACCAAGCCGAGCCGATGCTTTCGAGCCACCACATTCAAGTAGTTCCCTAATCCCATTCATCCATCACAAATCACAAATTAACTACAATAATCTCCATCACAGATCACAAAGCACATATCAACAGCAACAACCCCATCCATCACAGATCAACAACAACAATCCCAATCCCCATCCCCATCATTTATATATCAACACCAATCAAGCAAGATGAAGATCTACACAAGCAAGATGAACTCACTCTCCCGGTCCTACCATCATCATCTAGCAGTCCGCCAAGGTCACCGCCGTGGTCCCCCTCCAGGCTGAGGTCGCCGCTGGGGTCCATCTCCACACCGAGGTTGACACCGGGGTCCCTCTCCTTACTGAGGTTGCCGCCACCAGATCGGTGGCACACAAGCTCCAGGCGGTCGAATCTGGTGCTCCCAAGCTCCACACGACGGGGCACCAGCGCGGAGGGAGGATAGGACGATGGGCGGCGGCAGTGGATGCGGTGACAGCCGGTGGCGATGGATGTGGCGCAGGCGGCAGCCCGCCAGAAGCGAGCGAGCTAGAAGAAATTAGCAATTAGGTTGTGTTTAGTTGGATCCAAAGTTTAGATTTTGGTTGAAATTGGAGATAATGTGACTGAAAAGTTGTGTGTGTATGACAGGTTGATGTGATGGAAAAGTACTGAAGTTTGGATCCAAACTTTGGATCTAAACACAGCCTTAGTGTATGAAGAAAGCTAATTAAAACAAGAATCAATGTGTGCGTGTTTACCATCGTGATGATTTAAGCACCATAACAATTTCCTAGAAACCAAATCCGAATTTTAATTAGCGATTGAATTAAAAAGAAATATGAAGATTTATTAACAGTATATTAATATTTAAAAAACAATATTCTAAGATCTAAAAAATTATATCCACTTTCTTTGCTCTAAGATCTGAAAATTTCGATCCACTTTCTTTACTCTTACCATCAACCATCCTGAGCCGCTGATTCAAATGGCATTGATGATGGGGTGATCTTGCTTGAAAGATAGCATGCTCCTCTCTCTCCACTATTTCCTAATCATCTACTGCTTTTGAATAGCAGTCACAATGTTCAATAGAATAAAGAGATAACTATTAGGAGTAAATTTACATTTACAGTGAGTATAAAAAAAGACCTAAATTTTCTCTAAGGGGTGTAGGTAAATTAGAGAAATATTCAAAATAAAAACAAAAATATCTATGCTTAAATGTTCCAAATTAGAGAAATATTCAAAATAAAAACAAAAATATCTATGCTTAAATGTTCCAAATTAGAGAAATATTCAAAATAAAAACAAAAATATCTATGCTTAAATGTTCCAAATTAGAGAAATATTCAAAATAAAAACAAAAATATCTATGCTTAAATGTTCCAAATTAGAGAAATATTCAAAATAAAAACAAAAATATCTATGCTTAAATGTTCCAAATTAGAGAAATATTCAAAATAAAAACAAAAATATCTATGCTTAAATGTTCCAAATTAGAGAAATATTCAAAATAAAAACAAAAATATCTATGCTTAAATGTTCCAAATTAGAGAAATATTCAAAATAAAAACAAAAATATCTATGCTTAAATGTTCCAAATTAGAGAAATATTCAAAATAAAAACAAAAATATCTATGCTTAAATGTTCCAAATTAGAGAAATATTCAAAATAAAAACAAAAATATCAATGCTTAGATGTTCCAAAATTTTAGACAATCCTGAATACAAAATACAAAAATTAATCACATGGAAATTTTATGGGGCAGTTTCTACGTGGCTGTTACCTAATGGTTACTTGAAGAGGAAATTGCAGTGGAGGTGGAGTCCGGTGGTGTGGTGGTGCATCATCGCAGGTCCGTCGCGAGATGAGGGAGGATGCACGGAGCGAGGAGGCGATAGGGATTCCCACGACAGCAAGTGTAGTGGTCCAACGGTGGAGGTGCTGGTCCGGTGGTGCGGCGTCGCTGGCCCCTTGCGAGGAGGAGGAGGGGAGGATGCGCATAGAGCTAGAAGAAGCGAGGAGGCGGCGGGGAATCGGAAAGGAGGATGCGCACGGAGCAAGAGAAGTGAGGAGGTGCGGGCAATCGCGGTGCGGAGTCACCACGGAGGGATTTGTGCGGCGGAGTAATTGCGTGGGGGCGGAATCAATCGCTCATGAATGACGTACATCGGGTGGAGGCGGAATCGATGGAATAGCTTATTCTTACTGCAAGGAGGATAGTAGACGAATGAGATTAGATGATATTATGGATAGATGGATGAGATAAGAAGTGATGATTTTACCTGTAGGATTGCTAGATACAACTCCTCCTTTTTATATTAGTACAGATATTTGAATTTTCGATATACAAACTACGTTTGTGAATTGAATTCATGTCTTGGGATTAGGAAATAAATGGGTATTTACTTCCCTATCTTTTATTGCCAAATTATATTCTTGGTTAAAGGCTGCAATACATTTAGAAATTAAATTGTAATTAATTTATCCTTATTTGTATTGTATAGGCTTTATCTGAGATTTGCAAATTAATATATTTAATTTCCTCGGTATAATTCAGATTTGCTTGTTCATAGTTTTGTGTGAATTTCCACACAAATCAAGCAAAGATCAAGCAAAAGTTTCAAAAAGTTCAAAATTTTACTGATTTTTCTAATCTGGATTTCAGGGTGTTACATAAAGTCTCTAGTCTACATGGTTTCCCAATAGGCTTTTTAAAGAAGATGTGGCCAAAAGTGAAGGTGATGGTAAAAGAACTTCTAGATGACAATGTGTGGGGGACCCCTTAACCTTGAAAGAATAAACTATGTGATCATAACTTTGTTACCTAAGATAAAAGATGCTAACACGATTAAACATTATAGGCCAATTTGCTTGCTCAATGTTTTTTTTTTTTTTTTGAAGATTCTAACTAAGGTGGTAACAATAAGGATGACTGAGATAGTTGACAAAGTAGTTAGTAAAACCCAAACATCCTTTATTCTGGATGGATCAATTCTAGAAGGAGTGGTGGTTTTACATGAGATCCTACATGAGATGAAGAGCAAACAGGAGAAGGGGTTAATTTTAAAAATTGATTTTGAGAAAGCTTATGACATAGTACATTGGCCTTTTCTAGTAGAGGTGATGACACAATTCTTTTCTTGAAACCTGAGAAGGGGAATGTGCTGGCTCTAAAATTCATTTTGTTCTGCTTTGAGGAGATGTCAAGATGAAGATTAACTATCAGAAAAGTGAATTATATGGTGTGGGCTTGGAGGAAGGGGAGATGCAGGAGTTTGCAAACTGTGAAAGAGGAGAAATGCGACTACCTGTAAGTACTTATAAGATTGGGAAGAGGGAGCTTTTCTATGTAGCCCAAAAAATGGAGAAGAGGTTAGTACCTGTATATTCACCTGTGAAATCCAATCATCTCCAAAACCACTTCGTGAATAAATTCCAAATAACAAAACCAATAATCTCCAATGCCCAATTATTCATCACAGAATAATAATCAAAAATACCTTTGATTTTACAGAGGTTAGATACCTGGATGGGGGGCATGTGTCATATGGAGGGAGGGAGACTATTAAATTCTTGTCTCTCAATTATCCCTATATATGCAATGGGTTTCTACAAGCTCCTTGAGGGGATTCATAAGAAGATGGATTCGGTGAGGGGAAGGTTTTATTGGCAGGTGCTGAGAAAAAATAAAATACCCCATCATGAGTTGGGGGCTTTGAGCAGACCAAAGGATTATGGAGGGTTTATGGAGTTCAAAACAAAATAACACACATGATGAGTTGTGGGGCTTTCAAGGGTACTTTATTTTGACTGAGAAAGAAAGTAGGAAACAAAAGGGGTTTTGGTGGCTAATTCTAGTTGTTGGGTGCTGGGCAATATGGCTTGTGAGGAATGACTATGTTTTTGATAAATGCTATCTTGAAATCGCCTTTTCATTTGTTGTACAAAATGTTGTTCTTTGTGTAGAAATGGAAAAGCTTACAAAGAGAGGACATGAAGGCCAAGATGCTAAGCTGGAGTGACGAGACAATGAATAAGATAATTAATGCATTGGAGATCTCAAGATCAGTTACCGTAAAAGCTCTAAGGCTTGATGGTGGCTTTAGTTTTATTTGTAGTTTAGCATGGGTTGTCTGTTTTGTTTTGGGGGTAAGAGAGTTGGAGAGGTTTGGGGGGTAGATGGCTGGTTGTTGTTGCAGAGAGGGTCTGGAGGAGTTGCCCATGAAATTGGCGTGCTAGTAGTCTAGAGGTGCAAACATTATGATATTGTCAAGTGTGTGTGTTTGTTTTTCCTTTCTTTCAAACTTTGTTTCAGCTTTCTCGACAAGGCTTGGTCGTTGTCAATATTGTCGGAGAGTGATTCCCTCCAGCGGGGGATTGTGAGGCCCCCCTTTGTGAGTTCGGCTGGGGGAGCGGTTAACTCTAGAGGAGCTTGGCTCCTTGCGTAAGTGAGACAAAGAGGATTATACAGGTTCGGACCGCTATGAAGCGTAATCTACTCCTATGTGCATGATGATTTTCCTAAGCTTAGAAAGCCCCTGAATCCTTGGTGTACAAGCTAGGGTTAGACAAGCTTTGGCTCAGGGATCCAGCCTTCCAACCCCTCTCCCGCTAGGTATGGTCCTCCTTTTATGGTCCAAGGGGATACCACACATGCCGTCAGAGCTCCCTAGGGGAGAGAGCAAATATTGTCTACATTTAATACGCGTCTTGTGCCCTAGTCCGGAAGCGACCCGCACGCTAGCTGCCGTGTGGGTCCCATCAAGTCTCTCCGGCTGACACGGGGGACATCTCCCGTCATTCGGCATTGAATGAATGGCGACTTCGTGGGCATGCATGCACCGGGGCGGCGACCCAGACACATTCCATTCTGTCAAGCCAGCTACTGACTGGATGAGGGATACAGGGTTTCCCATCATTCATGATGGGACAGGGCATACCTGCCCCCACGCCGCCTGACACGAGCTCGGGCGTGGGTGCGCCTGCCGCTGTCCCATCCATCCATCGACCGGTCACAGACGGGTCGCAGGCGCACGTCCCACGCCCCGCTCTGTCGCATTAAATACGACGGGGGGCGGCTGCCCTGCTAACCATAAATGCGATTAGATGGGCGGCGTTCACGCCCACCCAATTTTGCCCCCGCCTTGGTTGCCCACACCCGGCGCGCCGAGCCGAGGGCCCTCGGATGCTCGTCCCCTCGGGACCGGGGAGGCCCGAGCCCGAGGGGGGAAAACGGCTGCTCCCCGCGCAAGGACGTGATCCCTTCAGGGATTTACGACACGTGTCCCACGGGGAGAGCCTTTCTCTCCTGAGCTTGGAACCCCCGGGCCCATATCACCGACAAATATAATGATCTTTCCTCTAATAAAGAAAAACACCGAACGTCTTGAAGCAATCCCTCTTTTTATATAGTTAATATCAACATTATTTTCAGCCATCGGATCAATTAGATCATGTTTCCTCGATCAAGAAATGAAAAGTGTCGAAGGGTTGGACCCGACAATGGTATTTTATAGCTAAAGGGGACATTGATACCAGGGTATACGCGTGACCAGAGTAGTTTTTACATTGGTTTGGACTCCCGAGGTGGGTAAGACCATAACCCTTCATATGTATAGCGACGAGATCTGTCACACCAATTACCAAGAGGGAGGCAAGCTAGTTAATCTAGCCTACCAACTAGTTTTGTCAAGAACTAACCTATGTAGTGACTTGGAGTCTGTGGCTAGCTTTGGATGTTCTCCTAGCTAGTATTCAATGTGATTTGTGGCTATGGCTTATGATTCGATGCCCTTCCCTCCTCGGAGGCTTTGTATTTATATAGATAGGCAAACCCTTTTCCATGTACAACTCAAGGATTTCAAGTAGACTATGGGCACATAGTTTCTCATAATTGTTGGATTGGACTCCGGAAACTTGCCTTACTCTCTAGCACGCAAAACCTAGGGTGTGTTCGGGAGTGAGGGTTGGGAACCCTCACTCTCTAGCACGCAAAACAATGCAGCGTTTAGTGCATGATTAATTAAGTATTAGAAAAATAGATTAATATGATTTTTTCAAGTAACTTTTATATAGAAATATTTTAAAATAAAAACACACCATTTAGCAGTTTGAAAAAGCGTGCGCGTGAAAAACGATATAGATGAGTTGGGAAAGTAGAGATAAGAACTCAGCCCGGCTCTGTTCCAACTCTTGGTTACCAACTCCCTACTCTCGTTTTTCACACGCACGCTTTTCAAACTGCTAAACGGTGCGTTTTTTGCAAAAAGTTTCTATACGAAGTTACTTAAAAAAATCATATCGATCTATTTTTGAAGAAAAATAGCAAATACTTAATTAATCACGTGCTAATGGACTGTTATGTTTTCCGCGCGTGCTGTGTGGGTTGGGAAGCCATACTAACGAACACAGCCGGCCCTATATGTAGAAATTACCAAATGTTACGCCTTACGTGGTACGTGATCCATAAGACTGATAAAGAACATTGACAAAAAGCCCAGGTTACAAGCCATCAATGATGAGGCCAAACAATGGAGGAAAAGTCCACTTGACTCCCTTAAAAACGCCGAATCTAATTCATACCCCTTAACCAAAACCGGGTAAGATGACCCCTCCAACTATTTAAACCGTACAATTTGACTCCCTCGTGGTTTTAGAGATGGTTTTGCTGATATGGCACTTTGACTCGGTCCAACTGGCTGACTCAGCACGTGGGACCACATGTCAATGTCACATTTTCTTTCTCACTTCTTTTCTCTTTTTTTCCCTCTTAACCCTCTCTCCAAGGCCGAAAATTTCCCCTCTGCCTCGAACGCCACCACAAACGCCGCCGTTCATGGATACCTTCAAGGACGCCATCGATGCTCTTCTCCCCGCCGCGGGAACCCGGCTGGTACGGATGCTCCTGTGCCCGTGCGCGACAGTCCTTCTCCTCGCCCATATCGCCTGGTCCATCGCCCCCACCACCTCCCAGCCGCTGCTCCTTGTCCCCTCTCCGCGTCGTGGGCGGTGAGGTGGGCGGCAGCCGCGGCGACGACGGTGAGTGGGGTGGCGGCCGCGGCGGTCCCGAGGACCACACCACCGTGCTGGCGCTTCTTGCTCCGCGACAGCTCAAGCAGGAGTAGAAGAATAGAGAGAGATAGGATTGCATTGATCGATCTGTTTCTTTTGTCTGCTTTGCTCCTTTCCTCACTTGTTATTTTCCTTGCTTGCTTTCCCTGCAACGAACGTAGACTAGCAGTAGCAAGCAAGCATCTTCGTTCTTCATCAGTCAGTAAATTGCAACAACAACAAGAAGAAGAAATTGGAGAAGATGAGGTGATGTAGTTGCAGGCATTAGTTGGATTGGAGTGGATGATGGAGGATGAGTCCTTGTTCGTGCTGGTGTGCGCCCTCCACCCAAGCGTCGCCCATCAAGGGTTCTGCGCAGCCGCGGTGACTGCCCAGGCGGAGCCGCAGCTGGGCGACCCCGCGACGCGCGGCGGCGGACCGGCCTCCAGCGGAGAGGCGGCGACCTGGCCATGAGGCGGAGCGATGGGACGGCGACGTGATCTCGGGGTGGAGTGGGGGCTGGAGCTCCGGCCCGTACGCGGAGAGCGGATGCACTGCTTCCCGGCGAGGAGCGGCCTGTGGTGTGCGCTCGGGCAGGCGTCGAGCCTGGCGCAGCTGGTCGGCGTGGACGCGTTGTGGCTGGTCTCAACGGTCGTGCAGGCGGCGTTGGCGGCGCGATGTTCACGGACACGCCGTCCCGTGTGGCGGCGCCCGGCGTACTCAGCCAATGGCCGCGACACGGGCGCAGAGAAGACGTCGAAGCCGAAGACGGCCGCTGGCTCCTCTCGTCGCCAGCCACTGCCCACTCCCAGCGTCCTGGAGAAAAAAAAAAGGGGGAAAAGATAAATGAAAGAGATTTGAGGAAAACGTGGCATTAACGTGTGGGTCCCACATGCTGAGTCAGCTGGTTAGACTGAGTCAAAGCGCCACGTCAGCAAAACCATCTTCTAAAACCGCTGAGGGAGTTAAATTAAACCGGTTTTAATAGTTAGGGGAGTCGTTTTATCTGGTTTTCTGGTTAAGGGGTATGAATTAGATTTGGCACACTTTTAAGCGAGTCAAAGTGGACTTTTTCCAACAATGGAACAACAGAGTAGTTAAGTCACCGTGACTGACCTCTCCCCTCTCCCGTTCATTATGATCGATTAGTCACTAATGTAGGGTTGTCAATGAGCCGAGCTCGAGCAAGCTCATCTGCTCAGGCTCGAGCTCGAGCCAAGCTCGTGACAAGCCTACTGCACCTTTGAGCTTTTAGACAAGCTCGGTTCGAGCTCGTTTGAGATTGAGCTCAACTACCGAGTTCGGTCATAAGTAGTATAACATATATTTTAATGATAATTTCTTGATTAGTATAATTATTTTCTAGTTAACCAAACTAATAAAAGAGTAGAAAGGTGTTAAAATAATCATATTGTGCTAAGACATGCTTGTGTGAATAGATACTAATATATATATTTATATATTTATCTATTAGTTTATTAAATCAATAAGTTCAACAAATAATATATATAAACTATACACGCAGTCAAGCTCGGTAGAAGCTCAAGCTCGGTTTGTTAAAGCTCGTGAGTTTTTGTTCGGGCTCAGATTCGGCCCTGGTTTACGAGACATGCTCGCGAGCTTCGACCCTTTTTTACAGCCCTACACTGATGCGCAGGGTCATTCCCCCACTCCTACACCTAAAATTGCATGCCATCTTCTCCAATTCTACAACAGTCAGTTTAACCATGATCTGAAATTGCATGCCATCTTATCCAATTCTACAACAGTCAGTTTAACCATGATCAGTATGTCTTGCAACATCTCCTTTACACTTGCGCGCGTCACCACGAGCAGCCAGGCACATGTACTCTCAATTAAACTCACTCCCCAATAACTCTCCCACTTTTCAACATGGTCAGGTCGTCTTCAGCAATCCCCTCATGGTGTTCTAGGTGACAGCGATTCCACTTTTACTATCCAATTAGAAAACGGTGAGTTTATATCACCGAGCTAAGTTAAACATTGCTTGCATTCTCCTTCCGCTCACTAGCATGTTACTAGATCGTAGTCTCATCTCATGTCACAATCGTAGAAGTTTTTCCTCCGAAGGTTTCCCTCTCAACTCTTCTAGCTACTAATAGTTGGTAAATTTTACAGTACTCTAAACAAAAAAGAGAACCATTACACTGTTGCAGGTTACACCACCATTAATTCGTTTTGCAGTAATTCATCTTTTATCTGGATGCTATTTATTTTGATCTGTTCTATGTCATGCTCTTATGGCTGAAATGTGGTCTTCCCAGATCCAAAAGGATAGCACGACAATTCATCCTGGAATATTGACTATTCAGACCATGATGTGTTCTTTTAGGACTTATCTAAAGTGTTCTAAGTTTTTTTTTTTCCAGCCGTCCATTAGACCAAGATCCTACTGTCAAAGCACGCTATTACCTTGCTAGAGGTAAGATCGACCTCATAATAAGGAAAGAAAAATAATATATTCATTAATACAGGGAACACGTTAATAATAAGGTGAGTGGAGTAATTTATGAATGATATGGCATATTTGTGGAGCACAAATTTAAAATACAACGTGCCCTAAGGCTGTGTTTAGTTCACACCAAAATTGGAAGTTTAGTTGAAATTGGAACGATGTGACAGAAAAGTTGGAAGTTTGTGTGTGTAGGAAAGTTTTGATGTGATGGAAAAGGTGGAAGTTTGAAAAATTATTTTGGAACTAAACACGGCGTAAATAAAATTTTTAATCACATTTTAATTATATTTAAAACAAAGTCAAATGGTAAATGCAAAATTTCGAATCTAGCATATCGTATCTGTTTATTGGATGCATTGATCCGCCCAATCCAATCGTATCTGTTCCAACTCCTTTTATATCTGCTTGATTTTGATTAACAAGTTACCTTGTCTGCAATGAAAAAAATTATCTACTGCAACGTTCCGGGACACAACTGTATATATGTTTGTTTTCAAATTTTAAAAAAGATAGCAAGACTCATCCAAACAGGATCATATTGACATTGAGTCGTATACACATCTGACATTCTAAGATATACTATATTACCATCGTTACCATTTAGAATAATGTTTGATCATTTATTTTATTTAAAAATTTAGTGTAAGCCATATCGACTTAGAGTTTCTTTAATGATAAAACAAGACATAACAAAATAAATTTAACGATATCATTATAGTAACAAACTGACAGTTAAAAATAAAAATATAGAGTAATAAATGATATGAGGAATATATATTGCAACTTCTTTTTCTACAGATAAACTCAGGCACTCTATTACATCTCTGATGCCTGATCTTCTAGACACTGTGATAACTTGCACCGTGCATTGCTAAAGAAATCTTAAAAACTACTACTACTAGCTCTTTTGGCAACTAATCCTACTCTATCATCTTCTAGGCCGGATCGGACTAAGAGTAAAACTTGTATTTGCTAGCGTCAAGGATGATCTGCCGCAATCCTCCGATGGGTGAAACCAGCATCAGCAGCATTCCGATGATGATGAAACACTAGCCAAATTGAACGGTAAGAAGTAAGAACAACATGATTAAATTAAAAGAATCGATTTGATTGTTTATTTTCAGGAGCGTAATGAAAACTGAAACTTACCCAGTTCATTAACCATGAGAGGCTGTACTTGGCGGGCTTGCGCATTATGAGCCATATGATGCAGGGGATCTAATTAAATAACATCAACAAATAATAATAAGCAAACAAATTAACCAAGAACATAAAAATTAATGGAGATTAAATCTTACAAAGTAAGTTGTTGGCGCGAATCCGAACCCTCCGAAGAAGCCGAGGAGGCCGTCGAAGAAGGGGAAGGTTATCCCGATGAACATGGTCAGTGCTGCACAAAGTTGACAGATCAAAACACATTAAATTGTTTTGATCGCTCCAGAGAGTGTAAAAGCTATGTAAACGGTTATGAAAAATTCTTGAAAATTTTGATACACTCATACAACATATGTACTTCCTTCGGGTTGATAATACTTGTCGTTTTAGACAAGGACACAATCTTACAAGAAAATAATTTTGACCATTATTTTTATTATAATATGTATATAAATGTTAATAAATGATTTTATTGAAGTATTTTTTAAAACTAATCTATACGTGTAATCACCATATTTCAAAGACAAATATTTTATAAATTATTCATAACTAAAGATTTTAATGTTTGACCTCACTCTTATCTAAAACGACAAGTATTATTAGCCCGAAGAGAGTATACCACCTTATAAAATCTTAGATCCAAACTCAATTCACACATCGATACATAAAAAAGACAATGGCTTTGGATGTGAAGCCTTACCGACGTAGGCGGAGCGGGCGGTGACGCGGAGCGGCAGGCCGGGGCGGAGGTGGAGCTTCTTGACGAGCACCGTCTCGATCATGTCGAACACCGGCATGGCGTACACCTGGTAGGCGCCGATGACGTGCACGACCACCATCAGGTTCGCCGCCGCCACCAGCCACCGCGGCTTCTCCAGCGAGATGAGCACGTTGGGCGCCACGGCGTTGCCGAACGCGTGGTAGCCGCCGAACGCCACGGTGAAGTAGCAGAGCGCCACGACGGCGTAGGCGACGACGACGCCCCGCCACATGGGCCTCTTCGACGGCCGCTCCGGCGTCGACGGGATGGTGGCCTGGATCTCCAGCACCACGTTGTGCCCCGCGAACGCGAACGACACCGCGCCCAGCGCGTTGAACGCGCCGAACACCCGCCCCGCCGCCGTCGTCGCCTTGAACCCGTAGTCCACCGCGGCGGCCGCGGCCGGGTGGGCCTTGAGGACCGAGGCGAAGAACGCGATCATGGAGTAGCAGAGCGACATGGCGGCGGCCGCGGCGGAGACGGCGGAGATGGAGTTGAAGTTGGGGCACTGCGAGAGCACGAACTGCGCCGACGCGAACATCATGATGTAGAACGTGAGGCGGATGTCGGCGCAGCGGCCGTCGCAGGCGAGCTCGACGAACTTCTTCAGCGTCTGGCCGCCGGTGACCATGTAGACGATGTCGGTGCCGACCTGGACGATGAGCTGGAGCGGCACGATGAGGCAGACGCCGAGGCGCCGGCCGAACGCCGCCTGGCCGAGCTCGTGGTACCGGTCGAACCGCTTCCCGCCGCCGGGCGCCGGCTCGTGGAGCTCCACCAGCTGCCACAGCGTGTAGAGCGTGATGGCGAAGGAGGAGGCGATGGCGGCGACGCCGGCGGGCCACCCGAGCTGGGACATGGCGAAGGGGAGGCCGAGGACGCCGGCGCCGACCATGGCGGTGACGTTGTGGAACGCGGAGTAGTACCACTTGGCGGTGCGGGACGAGGTGATGGGGAGCCAGTCGTCGAGGTTCACGTTCCTCAGCCGCTCCTCCTCCCGCCGCTCCCTCGCCGTCTCCGCGCACTCCTCCATCACTTCCGTCGCCGACATCTTGGTTCTCCCTCGCCGGCGGTGGCGGCGGCTGCGGCGACTACCTCCGTCGGTGCAGCACGTGACGAATTCGATCTAGGTAGGTTTTGGAAGGTAGTAGTAGGGAGGAGGAGGAGATGAAGGGCTAACGCAAGATATATATATAGCGGCGAGGGGAGCGCGTGGTCTCGGGAAATTATCTGTAAAAACCGTATCTAAAATATGATTTTATCCGTACAAGAGATGAGACCCATCCCTAACCGAGTGTTAACTAGAAAAATATTTTAACCGCGTTAAAAGAGTTCTGGGTCGGCAGTTTAATTAGTTGAATGTTAATGAGAGTTGTGCATGTTTATATCCATTCAAAATAACATTTTTATCCGTAAGGGCAAGCTTTGATGGGTGGTTTTCGGGCCGAAATAGGCCCGCAAATTCATTTCCGTCGGGCAAAAATGACTGCTTGGGTGATTTTTGTTTTTAGTATTAAAATTCCAGTTATTAGGCCCAATACACCCCGAAGATTAAAAGGCCTCGGAAGGCAACATAAAAATAAGGAATAAGTTCATCTGAGGTCCCTTGACTTGTCAACGAATCCGATTTTCGTTCTTCAACCGGAAAACCAGATACAGTATATCTCTCAACTATTAAAATAGGTGCAATATAAGTCCTATAATGATTTTAGATGATGTGGCGTCTATGTGGCTAATTTGACTCAGTCTTCATCTGACGTAGTATTGACATGGCATATAAAGCAAAATGGCCGTGTCTAGATAGCATGCAGTACGCGTTAGTCCTAAACCGAGACCTCTCTCACTTGTCCAATTTTGTCTCTTACTTTTTGTTACAAACCCCACCTACTTTCTAACATCTAAAATTCAAATAAAATTTTCTCTAAATTATTTATCCTATCTATAATCCGATTACACCATTGTGTTTATTGCAATTAAATCTTTATCTCTTGAGAATTGACCCACAAGAAAAAGGATGAACTACTAAGCACTAAGCATCAAACTTCATTGAAAATATTTGTTACATGATAGCTGATATAAATTAATAATTTATATTGTTACCATTAGAGTGTATTTCAGACTGGACAAACTAAAATTCCGTTTCTTTGGCAGAGAAAATGTTGGACAAAATCATTTTCCTTCTAAGATTTCTGTAACTTTAAGTAAAAAAAAAACTTTGAAAGGTTACACCATTGCTTTCTGTATAAAAATTTAGACAACTTTGCTGATGAAAACCACAAGACGAGGTGTTTATGGCTCTGGTTTGGCCAAAAAAAAAAAGATGAGACTACGCAAGTGCTATTCCAACCATACCACACCTCAAACCAAGTTAGCCGAATTTATTTTGATCAATAATAAATTCATGTAATCTTTACAGGAAATTGATCATGTTTTCAGCTTTTCACTATTGCAGTTAAATATTGCTCAGGGAAAGGACAATTTATTAGGCATTGTTGACTATCCAGAGTTATTGAATAGAATACTTACATGACTGGCGAGCAAGTAAATTAAAAGGATCAAAACAGCACCAGGCCATGGTGTCTCTGTAATTACCCCAGCAGACCTTGTGATTTGGAGATACAGTGGTCTTATTCTGATCAGTCGAGGCACATATTGGCATAGAACTATAAACATCAAGATATTTTTGGCTTTTGCAACCTCTGAGCTTCGAAGATTAGGTAGCACAACCAAAATAACCACCTGGTAACAAAATTGACCATGCTTACAAGCTTGACTGAGAAATCAAAGGCGCATAACTTAGTGCACTATTAAGACTGCAAATTCATAGAAGAAACAGACAAAGCTCTTTGTATAATGTGGGTCCCACTATTTTTGTTTGACTGACATATAGGCCCCACCATTTTTAATTAATTTATGTGTGAGACTGACATGTGGGTCCCACAAAGTTTATTATTTTTCCAGATCGAATTGCCATGTAAACGCCACATCAGATGAAGACCAAGTCAAATTTGCCACGTAGGCACCACGTCAGCCGAAACCGCCGTCAAAACCGACGAGGTACCTCATCTGCACTAGTTTTCACAGTTGAGGGACCCGTTGTATCTGGTTTTCCGGTTGAAGGACGAAAATCAGATTTGTTGATAAGTTAAGGAACCTCATATGAACTTATTCCTAATAACAATGATATAGTGATATGACTAGAATTTTATTTACAAATAATTTGGTCTTCATATCTAAGAAATAATTACATATCTATACTATCTATAAAGTTACAACCCACTAACTCTAAAGCTTAACATTCAACCATGCCACATCATCACCCACTAGCAATAATACATATTTAACTTCATGCAAGCATGCAACATCATCTACAATTTATTTAATTATACAAATCAACATGCAAGCATATCCAATCATTGCCTCTCACATCATTTCCACGATATTTTAACTAATCTATCTATCATTTTTATAATATTTAACATATACTTATCAATATGTTCCACATTAAAGTACGAGTATCATTTGTTTGTTTCATGACAAGTACTGATAAATTCTGACGTTTCATTTTTTTCTTTTTTACTCCTAGCTTGATTGTCGAAAAAATATATTAAAAATTGCTTAGTAATTACCGTAGCAAATATGAGAGATGTAACCTCACTAGGAGGTGTCTCTATCTAGACAACCCACCTTTATCCCTGTTGGTATTTCTTACGATCACAGATAGAATCCGCAAGCGCACGGATAGACCGATGTAGCACTTCCCCTACGGAGTATTCCAAAGGTATCGAATCCAGGAAAACGTGTGTGATTAGCTCTTCCTCCGGTTCATCCAAGGACACCAAGCGAACATAGGCAAAGGATAGAGAGGATTTTCTAGTGAGAAGCAGTGTCTAGGGAAAGCTTAATTTTAATTCTAACGCAATACTTCAGGCATTGGCAACCCGCTGTTTCCAGATGTCGCTCTACTACGTACCCGGATAGGGAGGACTTAAGTGTTCTTGAGGGCTGTCACCACCTCTACACCCACCTCAAACGTACTGTGTGATACGCAACAATTACTAGATAATAATTACCTAAACACCACGTCTAAGCAATTATTATCTACTTTAGTGTTTATAAAACACAAAAGAATCACTATATTTTAGTTGATTATAGTGAACAATAATCCCGTATGCTGATTAGGAACTAACCAAGAGGTGATTCTCATAAGATAAATCTATATTACTCAGGAAGATAATGCTATTAATATCAGAGTAATAAACAGAACAAAAGAAATAGGAGAGGATTACCGACAGCTCAGGAATTTCTCCGACATCTTCTACTCTACGCTCTTCCTAATTGTAGTATACAAATAGTACAATAGAGCCTCTTATAATTCAGCTCAAGCTTGCGAGTGTGTCTTGAAAGTGAAGAAGTGAAGTCTATTTATAGGACAGTTAATGACGGTTGTGGAAGGGGAAATACCCGAAGTGCCCTCCAACCGCCATCAGGGAGTGATCAGGAGCGTCCATGCCAAACTCCACATCCAACGGTGGAGGTATTGGTTCGGCCGAACCCTGGCTGGTCCCTCCTGGCCTGGCCTTTAGCCCATCTCTCCCACTGAGCTTGCTCTATCTATTTCTGTGAATTGAAATGGTTTCTCCGCTATTTTGATAAAGTTCAAAGCCATCCTTGTATGGTTTTCTCCTCACCTCGGTGTTTAATATCCTGCATCGAAAAACACCCAACACTCATGGATATGTTAGAAATAATCCCTATCACTATGTTTGGGATGTTCTATTATTTGAGTATTATGCAGGTGTTGGCGGTATTATATTGGCACTTAACAGCCGCCAACAATGCCCCTCCAAGCAAGGGATAGAATCATTCCGACCCATTGTTCCTCAAACTAAACAAAAAATAGGGTTCGCTCCATCCCTCCAACCAAACAGAGACTAGGTTCATCCCATCCCAGAAAAAGAGGGATGAACCTAACCCATCCCACCTCATCCCCAAACCAAACACATGGAAAAAAGAACGATGCGCCTCGTCTCTCTCCGTATCGCCTGAGTGCGAGCGCAGGGCTACAACGCCGTCATGGCGCTATGTCTCTGAGTTGAGCAGTACCGATTATCGCCCCGCGCCTCCGTTATAAAATAATACGCACACGTTTTTTATGATTTGATATTTTTAAATGCTCTGAGGTAAAGTGATACCTTGATATCCATGCACTCGTGAAGTTATATGTGATCATCAAAATCTAGGAAAAAGTACGAATTACCCCCTGAACTATCACGGTCAATCCGAATTACCCCGAACCACAAAAACCGGACATTGTTCATCTGAACTTTCACATACCGGATGAATTACCCCCTCGGATCCAATTCAGGAGCGGTTTGCCTACGTGGCGTCACGTAGCAATCCCAGTCATCATATTTCCTCAATTTTTTAAAAAAATATTGGACCCACATGTCATACCTCCACTTCCCCTCTTCCCTCTCCTCTTCTCTCTCTCTCTCGCTCACGTCGTACTATCGACCGAGCTGCGGATACCCGCATCCGTGTCTGCAGGTCCATGACAATGGCACCAGAGTCCACGCTATGCAGGACTGCTCTATGGAGACCAGTGAAGGTGACGATCCGCCTGAGACGCTAGAAGCCTAGCCGAGCAGCGTCATCGCGACTTACACCGTAGCAGCGTTGACCGCGTGCTGCCTCCGACAAGCTCTCCGGGCCCCGTACCGCTGTGTCGGAGTACTGGAGACGCCAGTTCCCAATGATGGTTCGAGACAGTAGCCACTACTGTCTGCTGAGACATAGTGGCACAGAGGCTATTTGATAGCTGGGGACCCTCGACCCTTTGAAACTCAGTGTGAGCTAAAGTCGCCTGATGTCGACACCATTGCAGTCGAGTACTCGCTGTGCTTGGTCACAGCCCGCCAGAGCCATCTCTCTCTCTCACGGGATGCAGGGGCAGGAAGTGGGTAGCGCGCGAGCGGGAGCGGTGGGCGCGGCTAGCGGGAGCGACGCCGCGCGTGCTGCGGCAGCGGCGGCAGTCTCGGCTGCTGGTGAGCGGGGTGTGGCGGAGCGGACGGGCGCAGGGTGGCGCGGGGGCGACTTCGCGGGGGGGCAGCGGTGGCGGAGGTGGGGGTGATGGAGACGGCGACAGCGGTGATGCTGGAGACATAGGGGGGAGGTTTCGGGGCCGAGCAATGGCGCCGCTGCTGGCGGAGATGTGGGAGCCGCTGGCAATGACTCTGACTCTGACGGCACCAACGGTGAGGAGGAGGAGGATTCGAGGCGAGCTCCTCCGGCGAGGAGGAGAAGGGGCGGCGGCGGGAGAGGAGGATTGGGTACTACGAGGACGCTGCCGATGACCACGACGGTTGCTTCGCGTGGAGCGGCGCTGTGGTTGGAACGTGGCAGGATCTCCGCCGCGACTCTGGCGGTGTGAGGCTGCTCACGCCGGGACATCCTCCGCCGCAGCGGCCGCGGAGGCGCCGTGGTCCTCAAGCTAGCGCCGCGACCACCCCACCCCCACCCCGACGAGCACGCACCACCGCTGTCATGACTCCCTTATACGCCCTGATTTCGTTCGGGATAAAATTCATTTTAATAATGTATTTTCTAGAAATTTATAAAAATTGAATCACTTATCAAGTGAATTATTGAGGGAATTAAAATTTCCTTTAAAAATTATTGGCCGGGAATATTTTGTAATATTCTCTGTGCCCTAATATACTCTCCGGATTTTTCCGTGAATTTTTCGGAGCTCAAGAAGTAATTTTAATAGCAAAGTTCATCCAATCAATTTAATAATAGAGAAAAACATTAAATTCCTCTCTCCCTTTTGGGCCGTTTTCGGCCCAATCCACCCCTTCCTCCATTCCCCCCCCTCCTCGGCCAGGCCGGTCACCTTTTCCTCTCGGCCCGCCCGGCCTCTCTCTCAAAGTCTGCTTCTCCCCAACCGGTCTCCCTCTCCGTCTGGCTGACAGGTGGGACCGCGGCCCCACTGTCATCTCTACCTCTAGCTCCATCCCCACCGCCGCCATGCGCCAAATCCTCCCACGTCGCCGCTCTCCCGCGGACTTCCTCTCCTGCGCGTGCGTGAACGCGGTCGTCGCCACGTCCGCGCCGTTTCCCCCCCTCTCCCGCAAAATCCGGCCACGTCGCCGCTCCCGCATCTCTCTCTCCTCACACGTCGCCGGCGTTTCCACCCTTCTCGGGCTCGATCCCGCCTCCCTCCCCTATAAAGAGGCATCCCGGGCTTCCCTCTCCGTTCCCCCCTCCCCGAGCCCGCGCGCCTTTTCCCGCTCTCCCCGCGCGCGCCCCAGCTCCGCCGCTCCTCGGCGAAACTCCAGCGCGCCGCGGCCGCCGCCTCGCGTAACTCCAGCCGCGCGCGCGCCGCTCCCGTTCACCCCGCACTGCGCCGTCGCCTCCCCGGCACCGCAGCCGCCGTGCGCACCCCGTCCACGCTCCATTTCCTCTCCCACCTTCGAAGCGCTGCAGCCACGCGCACCACCTCTTTCCGCGCGCCGGGCTCCAGCCGCCTCTTCTCAGCGGCTTCAGCCCGCCGTGCCGTGCCGTCGCCACGTCGGCATCGCCGCGCCGAGCTCCACCCCGTCCTACATCTTTTCCCCAATCTCCCACAAAATTCCACCTCCACTGTCCACCCGAGCACCTCAACTATACGCCTCCAGCCGCCGCCTCTCGCCGCTCTAGCCCGTCGTCGCGCAGCGTCGCCGCGCTCCACGCAACCCCTGGCTTGCCGCTCCACTCCGTCCAGAACCCCACGGGAGCCGCTTTTCCAAAGTCAAGGTGAGCTCCACTCCGTATCGCGCCTGTCGGCCGTCGTTTTTTGTCGTTCCGTGCCGGCTCTTCCTCCCTAACCGCTCCAATATCTTCCCAGGTCTTGCCGGCCCTCGGCCGCGCTCCGTTGTGGTCGGCGTCGTCGGAACGCTGTTCGCGCCTCTCATCTCGGCCGCCGCCATTTCCCCGCCGGTCATTACCACGCCGAGGCCGCCCGCGCCGCTTCCCGAGAAGGCGTCGCCGCCGCCCGTTGCCTCCGCCGCCATGCGCTCGGTGAGCTCGCCCTCCGTCTCCCCTCCCTTTTCCCTGCGTCGGCCGCTTCCCCGTGCCCGCCGTCGCGCCGCGTCTTGTCGCCGGCGGCCGTCCGGCCATTCGCCGCCGCGGCGTTCGGGTCCATACCGCTGCCGCGCTGGCCGTGCCGTTGCTCACCGTGGACCACTGTGGTCTTGGTCACGTGTAAGCCAGTCACCGCGGTGGACCGGTCCACCGTGGGCCGCCCCCTTGCCCGCTGACGTGTGGGGCCGCCTGTCGGCGCCGGCCCTTTGCTGACGTCAGCACTTGTCATTCCTTTGAGAAATTAATTATTAATTGCGCAATAATTCGTTTAATTCAGAACTTCATTTAAATGGCTCAAAACTTCTAAAATCCATATCTAATTCATTCGAACTCCGAATTGAGCCATTCAAGCTTGCAAAATTCATCTAAAATTGAGCTCTACATGTTTGTTTCTTTTTATGTTACTGTTTGCTTGGTCTTATTAAGAGTTTTTCCTCGTTTTGCGTGCCATGTGTAGTTCCGCCGTTTCGGAAGATCGTGGTCGCGAGGAAGAGAGTTCAGAAGATCAAGTGAAGAAGCAAGGCAAGTCACACATTCCCTTGAGCATGTTGATCCCAATTTATAAATGTTTTAACCGTTTGCAAATAAACATGCATGCTTTGGCTAATTACATGGATCAGGGTTTACCTATCTGCTCGCTTGGCGCCATGTTTACTTGATTCTTGCCTTTGTCAACCTTGGTGAAAAATCGACTAGCTTGTTTACTTATGTGACCTAGCTAGAACTATATGCTTAGCCATGCTTAATTCCACTAGCTCAGTTGATGGGATAATTACATGTATAGACCTTTTAGTATCAGAATGAGCTGCGTGCTCGAGACTCTGGCCATGCTTCATGGTCGTAATTATCCAACTAAATGCGACTGAATGGTGGGCTGTGGGCTGCATGGTTTTGCTAGTCGCACCCATGGCAATTAAGGACCGGTTCGCGGGATGCCCTGGAAGAACTTATCGTACTTACCACATAGCCAGCGTGGGCAACGATGCGGGCTTGTAGTGTAGCTTTTTCTCTGCGACGGCCCTCTGTCGCTTCCGGATTCCCTAGGCACGAGAGGGGACTGCCCGTTCCCCGCTGGAAGGGGGTGAAATCTGAGGTGTGGTGTGCTTGGTTAGAGGGGGTAATGCGAAGGGTCCTGTCACGGCCTCTTTCCGGTAGTCGTGGTGACATGTCGGCGCACGGTAACGTGCGGGGGCTGTGTCTTGTGTGTACAGTTGTACACCTCTGATCAGAGTAAAACTATTCGAATAGCCGTGCCCGCGGTTATGGGCGGTCGACAGATTCACCGTGATTAGTCCACCTTAATAAATTGCGCCAATGCACTGTAGTTCAGGTGGGTTGGTTGGTGCCTGTTCAACGTGGTGTAGCGTTGATCAGTGGAGATTTAATGTTACTTTAATTACTCAACAGTTTTTACTGTTTGCTCAATAAATGTTTACAACCGCCTTATTGCAAATAGCTCCAAACGGTCCTTGTGTTCCCCTTGCACGTCTGCATCGTTGGTGTGGCTTGCTGAGTACGGTGGTTGTACTCGTCTTGCTATTATTCCCCCTTTTCAGAAGTGTAGTGCTTCTGAGCTGAAGACGAAGTTAGGAAGACAAGGCTCAGACCCCAGTTGAAGTTTTTGCCTGTGGGTGCAGCTGAAGCCCCGCTAGGATCGCTTTTCCGCTGCTGCTGCTTTTGTTTCGGTGTGAGGACTAAGTGCCTCTTCTGTAAGTATTTACGCTTTAGTTACGTTTGGAACTGTATACTACTTGTCGTTTTGTGTACCCTGGCGCTGACAGGGATTTAATACACAAAATAGTCTGGAAATTTGGGTAAATTTCGGGCGTGACACTCCCCAAGTGAGATGTCACGGCACCACCCCGTGAGACCACCGTCGGCCCCCACGCGCCGTCCGCCCTTCCGCCGCCGCCCTCCACCAGCCACGCCCGCCGCTGCCGCTCACGCCGCACCCGTGAGAGAGAGAGAGAGGAAGAGTGGAAGAGTATGATAGGTGGGTCTCACATTTTTTTATAAATAGGATGCTGACTGGACTGTCACACGTGCGCCACATAGACCAAAATCACCGTGTCCGGTTTGCATAGTTGGGGTGAAGAATGTCCGGTTTTGTGGTTCAGGGGGTAATTCATACTTTTTCCTAAAATCTATTTACCAACATCTAAAATGTTTGTTTTGGACTTTCAGAATACGAGCTTGAATTGGCTATGCTACTCTGCCAGGGGGCTATGGAGAATAAAATGCTGGAACAATGCACTCAAAAGCTTAAATATTTTTGGTGAAAATAGAGCCATCGGGGCTGTTCTGCCTCAACTATCAGAATAAAGATAACAGAACTGAAATAAAAATTCATGTAAAGAATGCGCTAATAATCTCTATAAGTGAATGGTGAATGCCAAAACACTACCTGATCAGCAAAAAAGACATATATACCATCAGATGGAGGAAAAAAAGCAAGGAGGAAGCCGTAGGATCAGATCGGCAAAACTGTTTTTTTTTTTCCTTTTTGGGTCTTCTGCAGTTGTACATCCAGCTCCTCCCTCGTACCGTCATACGTGGGAGAGAGACAGAGCAAATGAAAAGAAAAATAGAAAGAAGAAAAACTGCAACTCTAGGGCTGTCGTTGATTTGAATCTGCATATATTTCAATATACGAAAACAGTGAAAAGAATAAAAGCAATATCTGAAAACATCTTATATTATATAGTTATGGGTATGATACGTAGTTTAAAACAAATGTATACCAACAATATTTGGGAATAGAGGAGTAGTAAAATTATGAAATTCTGTTCTTAGGGTAATTTCACAAGCTTAGCATAATTACTGTAAACTATTTATTTCCATGATAATATTTATTTATTATAGATCATGTAAATCTATGTGTTGAGGGCTGCTATACGTACGATACTCGTATGACTAACGTTTCCCAGCGAAAGCCCATAGCGTTTTTCAACTGTTTTCTAGCGATGCAACACACGACGTTCAAGTCATATGTATAGTATTTTCCATTTGTTTTGTACTTCGGTTTCCTGCCAAATAGGTAATTTGAACACCTATCCAAGTATGTGCATAAAATAATTTGCTAAAATAGAGAATGGATAGAATATAATAGGAAGATAAAAAGGTCATGCAACAATGTAGATGATGATTGGTGATTTGGTGGTAAAGCGGTGGCTCAAGTACAAGCGAAAAAGACGGTTAGGGTTGAGCGAATAGGGGGAGGGAAACTCTGACGAATAAGATGAGCACAAACCCTAGCCATATCTATTGCACTAGCTGAAATCTTTATTTACATACGAACTACTTTCAGAAAAATACAATTGAACCTGAACGTATGTTTATAAAAAAAATAACATGTAAAAACATTCGGTATAGAAGGAGGTTAAATTCACGCAAATGCACGACGACAATATACGGTAGTTTATTATACTGGAGCTTCAATTTTTTAAGCAGGTACTTAGAGCACTCGCAATGGTAAAGTAAGGTGCTATCTATAAAACATGTACATCTCAGCAATAGATTAGATTAATAGTAAACCACCTCAATAGTATGTCTACATGGGTATCTATGGCTCTCTCATGCATTGCCTCGTTTTTCTCTATAGACTATCTCTAAGTTAGTAGATAGCTTTGCTCTCTCTCTTCATTTAATATCTTCCATGTAGGAAAATATGCTGACATGGATCTTTTGTAGAGAGCCTATAGATAACCATTGTGGGTGCCCTTATAACTGCTTGTTGATGATTAATGACATTATAAAGTTCATTTATTATCTCTGTCATAATGAGTCTTGTGCTGAGAAAAATTGATGAGTTGCAACCCGACTAGTGAGGCTTGAAGAAATGCTAGTTTCCATTTTTGATTTTTTGCACATATTATTAGCCACATAAGAAGACAAATTCATCAATTTTGCTCTTGCCCCTGTATTACAAGGATTGAATGAATTTGATTGATCCATATCCTCTTCCACTACTAGGAAAAGCATTATCGCAAGCGGCCGAAAACGGTCTTCGCAGGCGTGGCGGCCGTCCCCCTGTAAGCAAACGACTGTGAAGATCGCCGATCTTCGCAGGCGGGGCGGCCGTCCGCCTGCGAAGATACTTTTCACAGGCGGACGTTGGCTAGTCCGGTCCGCCTGCGAAATAGGAAGTGGACGCCTGCAAAAAAAAAAACATCCGCCTGCGAAGATAGGTAGAAAATTTTGAAATTTAATAATAATTTGCCCGTAAATTACTTTTAAATTATTTAATAGAAATTCTTGCAGGTAGATTATTATGTACATATATTGGAAGATTATCAAGCATTTGTACTTTAAATATACATATATTGCATAACTCCAAAGTGGTGCCAAAATATATATATTGACAATATTTTTTACCATTGTCCACTTCAAATACGTCATCTAGTTAATTAAACATATATGGCATAGCACATGTTCCACTCCGAAGATCCTGAATTCTCACTTGTCGCTAGGTCACCTCTGGGTCGACAGAAATCTCCTTCACATGACAGCACTCATGGTGATGAAGTTCGCACAGATCACGCTGGACATTTTATTATGCCTGTATCGTCAAAGCTTGTTCGATGTTCTAATTCTTGGCAACTGCATGCATTGAAGAAAACAATATATTAGTACCATAAATATGTGAAGCTGTCTAGTACATAGTATAGAGACTTACATCCTTGCGTTAGTCATGCACTCCATTAACCCTAAGGAATTCGCACGCGTAATACCCGCAAAGGACCGTCCTCGCGTTGCTTGTGACACTTCAGGACATATCATAGAAAAAAAAGTAGTAAAATTTGCAATTAGCTGAACAATTGGAATACATTAAGTGAGTGAGTATTACCGCAATTAGGTACGTACTAGAAGCTCTCTCTTGTTCAGGTCATGTTCTCCACCCTTGAACTTGTAGTACTGGTACGCACTGTAGGATGTCGTACCGTTTCACATTAAGAAGGATATTATTTATAATACATCCATATATAAAATGCAAGAGTCATAATCACTTACTACTGTAAATTGTTAGAAATTCTTGTATGACTGGTATCTGTAATCGAGAGGGTCCAAGACTACCATGGTTCCGTCTTTAGGTGGACGAGTAAACAGAATAATGATCGCTACATATTAACAATAGCCATAGTTAGTTAGTACCAGCTAAAATAAGACATATGTGTAGAAGATAAATGTACCGAACTTACTTAAAATTATAAACGGCCACGGCTATCTCTCTATTTTGAAAGTGCAAGAAGGCTTTCCAAGGTACTGTGCGACAGTAATCAATTTCTCCTTGTGCAACCTTCTTTATTCAGCTATCTCTTTTGGAGTCTTGCCCTTCAGCTGGTCTGACCCTGGTGCTAGCCTCACGGTATGCTGTGTTTGACATATCCGAGTTGGATCCAAGAAGCCGATAGGTTCTTTTTTCTTCTTAGCATCCATGTATTGCATCCTACAAAAATGTTTGTTAGTAACAATCACATGGATTTGTATTGTACATATTTTTCATATAATTAATTAAAACTCATCTACTCACATACACCAAACACCGACATAGTTGACGTCCATTTTATCCCGACGATATATGACGTGGAGATCTGAGAAATCTAGCCATACGTAACCTTCGGCGCCGAAACAATCTACCGGTGATCGAGCAGTTATATTGCCCAAGCCTTTCTTGCTAGCCTGCATATAGAAGGTATGTAACCTTCTCATCTCCCATGGTCTTTCGTTTAGTGCCCAATCCGGCAATAGTGTTTTCTCATGTTCGTACTTTTCCGGGCAATCATTAGTTGCCAAGTATGTTGCCCCGGCTAGTTCAGCGGCCTTCTGTGAGTCATCATCTCTGAGTTTTGCACGTTTCTTACCCCCTCTGAAGACGGCTACCATGAAGACGGTTACCAATAACTAGTAGCAGGTTTAAATGGTTCATAAGTAGAATTATTTATCCTTGGTCTGTGTGCGAAGATGAAATATGACTATCAAAAGTAGATGGAGGGAGTACTAGTCATTCCTCGTAAACAAACGATTCATTAATATTTTACATTTCTCGGTGCCCATATAGCCAATCTTATGTGGAAGAATGGAGAGTCACGCATTAAATCTGAGAAAGTCGTTAAGATGATAAGTTGTTGGATTGAAATATGCCTATCAAAAATAAATTTTTCAGATTTGGAAATATGATTATCAAAAGTAGATGGAGGGAGTAGTTTGTTACTTCCTTCGTCCTATAATATAGCATCCTAATTTTTCTTTATCTCTCTGCCATATAAACATATGCTTTGTCACTTTCTTCATCTCATAATATAGCAACCTAGTATAGAATAAGGGCATGTTTAGATCCCCGGTAAAATTTTTCACCCTATCACATCGAGTGTTTAACACATGCATGGAGTATTAAATATAAACGAAAAAATAATTAATTACACAGATTGCGTGTAAATTGTGAGACAAATCTTTTAAAGCTAATTGCTCCATGATCTGACAATGTGGTGCTACAGTAAATATTTGCTAATGATGAATTAATTAGGCTTAACAAATTCGTCTCGTAGTTTATAGCCAGACTATGTAATTTGTTTTGTTATTAGTCTACGTTTAATACTTCAAATGTGTATCCGTATAAGTTTGGCATGTCACATCAGATATACGGACACACATTTGAAGTATTAAATGTAAACTAATAACAAAACAAATTACATAATCCGCTTGTAAACTGTGAGACAAATTTATTAAGCCTGATTAATCCGTCATTAGTAAATGTTTACTGTAGCACTACATTGTCAGATCATAACGCAATTAGGCTTAAAAAATTCGTCTCGTAACTTACACACAAACTGTGTAATTATTTTTTGGGAATTATGGGCCTGTTCACTTTGATGCCATTTTCAACCTTACCAAATTTTGGTAAAGTTGCCAAAAAAGTGGCTACATTTAGTTTGCTGCCAAAATTTGGTAACTATATAAGAAATCCTGCCAAAATTTTGACAAGTTACCAAAATTTTCGCAATTATGTCAAAATTTTAGCATTGACAAAATTTGGTAAGGTTTTTTTAATCAATCTATATTATTTTTTTTAATATTTACGTGTGTTCAAACGTTGGATTCGATGTGACGGGAAAAAAATGGGAGTAGCTATATTTATGGTGCCATATTTTTCACCAAAAAATAGTCGCTATGTATTTACATTGTAAGTCCTTAAATTACATATGTAATTTTAGTGTATTTACAATGTAAATTCTAAAATTACATATGTAAGTCCTAAAATCACATATATATAATTCTCAAAATTACACGTGTAAGTTGATGTAATTCCCAAAAGAGTAAATTGCATTGGTGGTACACAAACTTCTTAGGTGGGTGCAATTTAGTACATAAACTTGTAAAATGCTCGTTTCAGTACACGAACTTGTCTAGTTCGTGTGAACGAGGACCAAAATAACTTGGCAATGTCAATTTTATGAAGTTGATGATGATTAGGATGCGACGTGTATATCTGTAGCGAGTATGCATAAGACATGCAATATTTATAAATTTAGTCTCTACTTTATCCTTCATCATTGAAATGATGAATTTTATATGTTTCTAACCCTTATATCAGTGCTCGATATTTTTAATCTTTTTCTACTATCACTAAATCCTATTCTATATTCTATTGAATAGGTGTAGGTCTAGTGGCAACCTTCTCATATATATGTTTACATAGCATCCTAATCAGCCCCTAAATCAATAGGATTAGTCATATAGTGTCCTTTTT
>CM020181.1:32502693-32516008 GCA_009805545.1 Oryza longistaminata
GTGGCTGACGGCGCAAGAGCGTAGGAGCGGGTGGAAGACGGTGTTGAAGCTTCTCTTCACCGCTTCTCTCCCAGATCTGGCTGCCGTCGGCCAGATCTGACGTAAGAGCGTAGGACGGTGCTGACGGCGCATGCCAGCGGTCGGATCTGGTCGGTGCCGCCTCTCTCTCTCCTGCCGCCCGTCGCCATCCACCACACCGACGAGGGCGCGGGGCCTACTCCGACTCCGCCCGCCGTTGACTCCGCCTCACCACGCAGAGGTGAGAGGGGCAAGAAGGGAAAAAGTAGGGGGAGGAGGCGGGGGACGGGGCACCGAGATCGCCCACCGGTAGCATCGATTCGTGACTCAAGAAAAGGGGATTGGAGGAGGCAGAGGCACCCGTTCCCCTTGTGAGGATCGCACCTCCCTCCAGGGACACGGCTAGTGGACGGGAGATGAACGGCGTGAGCAAGGATACGAGTTCAAGCTACACATTGAACATGGCCTCATGGGATACGATCCCGGCTTTTGAACACTGTGCAGACAGAAAGTTCCAAATACAGTACCCAGCACAATCTTCACCAAGATCTATGGATAGATGCATTCCTGCAGTAGAACATAGTGCTTTACGCTAGAGATGAAAATGGTCAGAAACGATATTACTTATATGAAAGCAGCTGTCGGGAATTTACCATATCTATAAATTTAATTATTTATTAACGTAAATTTGACGTTGACAGTAATTAGAAAATTAAAGTTTATATGTAACTATTACTAACCAAAAGATAGAAACGATATATATTTTATATTATGTTTTAAAAAAACCGTCTTACATGAATTTTCGTACTAACTCCATCACCAAACATAGCAATTTTAAATTTATACCCTTGCCCTGTGCAGCCAAAGATTCGATGCACTGGAGGCACTTCAGAGTTCAGAGTTGCAGTCATTGTCCTCTACTGTACTGAGCTGCTCCGCCGTTGACTGCTGCGGTGACACAACGCAGTTACAGGTTCGGACGGCACGTCGGCACATCACCACAAGAGGTACAACCACAACAGGTACTCCTCCACTACGGACAGTTGGTACAAGTACGTAGTATTGCCTTGTAATAAAAGGTTATACTAGCAGTATTCGTATAAGCCGTACAGGTACAGCTCGGTGTAAGGTTCGTTTGCCAGTGCCCACTGCCTAGCGGTGGGCAGCAGACATGCGCAGGTGGTTGGATGACTTTTTGTTGTTTTGCTCTCATCAGTGTCAGGGAACCTCACACGTTCGCCTCAACATTGCAAGCCTAGACTCTAATGTCTCGTGCCTGTTACTACTAAGTACTCTCTCTATTTCATAATATAAGGGATTTTAAGTTTTTTCACTGTTTGATCACTCGTCTTATTCAAAAAAATTTAAAATTATTATTTATTTTTTTACTTACTTTATTATCCAAAGTACTTTAAGCACAACTTTTTATTTTTATATTTACACAAATTTTTTGATTAAGACGAGTGGTCAAACAGTACAAGGAAAAACTCAAAATCCCTTATATTATGGGACGGAGGGAGTACTATTCTTCCCGTCTCATTTCAGTGTAGTTATGAGCTTCAGTAACTCCAATTATTTTATAATTAGTTTTTTCATTGTTATTAGATGATAAACTACAAATAGTACTTTACGTATGATTTATTTTGAAAAATATTTTAAATAAGATAGACGATCAAATGTTGAACACGAAATCTACAACTACACTTAAAATGGAATGGGGAGTCCCTATCCTAGTACGGACTAGATAAGGACGGTTCATTTCATCGTCAAAATAAACCCGATTAAATTTTAGCTTTACTAAATATTTGATAAGGTATTAACAATCTAAACTTTGTTCGTATTAGCCTCCACTACTAAAGTTTGATAATTCTAGAGCCTTTCTCGCAGAAAATTGATAAAAGTAGCAAGCCAAACATAACTTAAATATCTCAACATTATTAAATATTGACACTGCCAAAATTTATCATTGCTAAAATTTAGTAGGAATAAATTATGCATGAAAGTGAACAACCCCATATAATAATAGTAATTGAGCGTATGCAATGCCGTAGGCTGTGTTTAGATCCAAAGTTTGGATCCACACTTCAGTCCTTTTCTATCACATCAATATGTCATACACACACAACTTTTCAGTCACATCATCTCTAATTTCAACAAAAATCCAAATTTTGCGCTCAACTAAGGCTGTGTTTAGTTCGGTACAAAGTTTAGATTTTGGTTGAAATTGAAGATGATATGACTGAAAAGTTGCGTATGTATGACAGGTTGATGTGATGGAAAAGTACTGAAGTTTGGATCCAAACTTTAGATCTAAACTAAGCCTAAACACAGCCGTAGTATGCCGACGTTCAAATGGTCTGTCCAATATTTGTGACACTTCGAAGTGGAAAATGACTCGCATGTCAGGAATCTCTTGACTATGGCACACTAACGGAGTACTCCCTCCGTCCTATAATATAAGAGATTTTAAGTTTTTACTTGCAACGTTTGACCACTCGTTTTATTCAAAAAATTTTTGAAATTATTATTTATTTTATTTGTGACTTACTTTATTATCTAATGTACTTTAAGTACAACTTTTCGTTTTTTATATTTGCAAAAAAAAATTGAATAAGACGAGTGGTCAAACGTTGCAAGCAAAAACTCAAAATCCCTTATATTGTGGGACAGAGGGAGTAGTCATTTATTAAAAAAATGGGATTAACAGCACTATGTACATATTAAAGGTTGAGTAAATTGAGAAAGAGGAAAATTTTCATTTTACAGCTATATACTTTTGTGAAAAATCTGAAAACCAATACTGAACTTCAAAACCAAATAATATTATTTAGCCTGTGTTTACAACTTTTTCCCCTACCCAAAAATTAACTGGTTTTGAATGGTATGTGCTAACATGGCTACGTTGTTCACTACTAGTGGTAAATCAAAGAGAAAAAAAATGAAGAATTTCAATGAGAAGGAAGAAAAAAAAAATTCTCCATTGCAAAGGCAGCATGAATGTTATACTACTACTCCATCCAAAAATACAAGAGGCTTTATGGGTAAAATTTATCTTACAGATATCCATCCAAATATCGTACCTCTTGTCACCGTATGATTAATCAACAGGTTGATCATTGGGTAGGATTATATTACCAGAGTAAATGAAGATGAGAAACGATTGCCGCACTCGCACGTGCTCCATGGTTGACACTATAGTGAGTGTAGTGATCACCCAAGTGAGTGACCAGCAATGCACTAACCACTCCCTCGTCTGTATCCTATCATTGTCTGATCTCTCAAGATCCAACAATTATGCTCACCAAACAATTCAGGCTACAAAAGTAAATTACAGCAAACTGCCGCGAGAACACGGTTAAATGTCCAATCATGTCCACTAAATATCAGCTCAATCTGGCAAATATGCAAAGAACATTCAACTTGCATTTGGAGAATATCACTCAACCATAGTCATAGGCATCTACTGGAACTGATTCCGATGCAAAAATGTCACATTTCTGCAAGAATGGATAAGATTACAAGTCCAAAACAGAATTTTGATACTACATTGTACAGTAATTATTAGCTTTAATTTCCTCACTATGGTTGCTTAGCAAAACAAATTGTCCAATTGAACATCTCAAGAACCAAATCTTTCTTTGGCCTGGACTCAGAAAACACCTAGAAAATCTATTAAAATTACAACAAGAAGGCTGCATAAATCTACCAAAATGAGAAGATCAAGAGAAAAAAAAACACACTCTGAAAATCATCACAGAAAGAAGAATTCTAAGTTACTACAAATCAAACTAACTTATCTTACAAATTTGACACGAATTCACTGAAGAGATTGACAGACACCACGATTAACCCCAAATGGGCAAATGGAGGAGAGTCAGATCTTGGCCTGGTCTTGGTCAGCACCGGAATCCGAGCACGCGGCCGTCCGCCGGCGAGACGCCGATGCGGCACACCTTGGCGGCGACGACGTGGTGGGTGAACACCCGGAGGATGGTCACCTTCCCTTTCACCACCAGCAGCGAGTCCACCTCCATCACCGGCGGCGCCGCCACCTGCTGCTGCGCGGCGGCTGTTCTTGCTGCAGCGCCACCGCGCCCACCGCCGCCGGGACGGGCCGGAGGCGGGGACGGTGATGTCTGCGCCGGGAGGAGGAAGCGGCGGCGCGGCGGCGGAGGAGGTGACGGCGAAGGCCGGGACGGTGAAACTGGTGGCCATGTACTGCGTGCGCCCCCCGTCGATCTGGCCGGCGGGGATGTACATCGAGCCGACCTCGCCACCGGCGT
The DNA here is from genome assembly GCA_009805545.1 of Oryza longistaminata. NCBI lineage: Eukaryota > Viridiplantae > Streptophyta > Magnoliopsida > Poales > Poaceae > Oryza > Oryza longistaminata. The sequence goes on from CM020181.1 coordinate 32,506,995, forward strand.
AGGCGACGCGGAGCCGAGCTGTCGTAGTGCGCGAGCGGGGAGCGGTTGGGGTTGCGGACGGAGGCGAGCTGCTGGAACGTGAAGGCGACGGTGCCGTTGCGGGAGGCGAAGGAGGGGAGCTGCACGGCCGTCACGGCGATGGCCGGCGCTGCGGCCGGTAGAGCAGGAACAGCGACCGCCGCCGCGCCGCCCGCGGCGAGCAGGATGAACAGCGCCGCCACGACGCAGGACGCCGCCACGGAGGAGGAGGGCGAGGGGCGGTGGTAGCCCGCGGCGGCGTAGTAGCGCGGCGGCTCCGGCGATCTGGCCATGGCGAATCTTGCGGTGGTTCTTGGCCGGCGAGGCGATGCGAGGCGAGGAAGGGAAGCGAGCTGAGAGAGTGGGAGGGTAGTCGCTAGTCAGGAGTCGGCTAAAGTTCACCGTTTCACACGAGCGGAAAAGCGATGGAAGCGAGAGGTTGGTGTGTTTTTTTATGGTGTTTTTAGATGGTTTTGGGTGGCTGAAAAGGTTTGTTTTAGTGGTACCAGTAATACTCTACCCAATCACTTTGACTCGAGTTGACTTGAATTGACGCTTTACCAGGTTTCTATAATATGTTCCTTCTTTTCCTTCATTTGTCTTCTCCGTAGGATGGCCAAAACGTACACAGGAAAAGGAGCCGAATAGTTAGGAGGGTGCTACAAATCAAAAGTCCGATGTTAAGGGTGTGTTTGGTTGTATCTGTTTAGTCTGGCTCATCTCCCTCATCCAGGTTGAGCTCGTCCTAGTTAAGGGGATACACATTCAATTGTTTGGTTGTTTGTATTAGTCTAGCCTGGCTAGCATGAAATATTGTTTGGTTGTTTGCACGAGAGATACAGTTCAGAGGAGAATTTGTTTGGTTGGTTGTATGATACATATGTATGATGATCCAGAACTTATTTTTTCATATATCAATCTTCTTATTGTTAGTAAAACAATTCATCAATTGAGCTAATGTAGTGGAGAAACGTGGGTGGTGTTATTTTCTCCTGAAGATGAAGATAAAGATAAAGATTAAATGTTTTACATAAAACGAGGTGGTATTAACTCATAATTAATTGCGTTTTAATTATTACAAACTTGAAAAATAGATTAATTTGATATTTTTAGAGCAACTTTCATATAGAAAGTTTTCGCACGAAACACACCGTTTAGCAGTTTGAAAAACGTGCCACGAGTATCCAATTTTTGTTGGAGAAAAGAATGAGGTTTATATTAGTGACTAATTACGGGCTTAGAGAATGAGAACGGTAGAATAGAAAAAGAAAAAGCGCTCTCGCGTCCCGTCGCACTCCTTGCCGCCGAGCACGACCCCCACTGGCAGCCTGCTCTGGCGAGCCTGGTTGCTCACCATCGTCGTAATCACCGCATCCATCACTTCCCGCCGCTCGCCGCACCTCTTGCTCCACTACTCTCTAGTCGTGCCGACGCCTCGCTCCCTGTCATCGTCGTGGTGGTGATGATTGCTGCTGTTGCTCGCCGCCGTCGTGGTACTCGCGATGGTTGTTGCTGTGCTCGCCGCTGTCGCCGCCGTGGCAACCAGATCTGACGGGAAGCGCTAGAGGTGTCAGATGCGACAGGGATTATGTGGCAACAGCGCGGACACCAAGGAATGGATGGGGGGAGACATCGGTGATGGCGAGGCAAGGTCGATTGTGAGCTTCCAAATCTAGAATCCTCTCCTAGTCTTCTCCTTCCTCCCGTCCATCTCCTTCCTCTCGAATCTAGCCGAGGTCGAGCCGGCCGATGAGCAATGCAGCAGCAACAAAACCTAGCCTTTTCGTTTTCGGGGAGAAATGAGAAAGGGGCAAGGTGGTGACCAGTGACCCCTTCGCACTGCTTAAACACGCGGCTGCAATACGTGCACGTGCGGGTGCAGCGTTGCTGCACGCGTTGGGCCAGGACAAGCAACGAAGCTCAATTCGCCTGTTCCTGCTTAGCCTAGCTGAGGGGGCACTTTTGCATCTGCTCGCCCTGGTTCCAGGACATCTACATGCAACCAAATATGCTGCAAGTTGCATCCGGAGATGCGACCCAGGCTGATACAACCCACCAAACACGCCTTAAGCTACTAAGAGAAGATGAGGGTGAGATTGCAATTTGTGCAATCTCACTATGTGAAGAAAGTCTTGAGTCGCTTTGGTTATAGTTGACTACAAGCCAGCTCATACTCCTTATGATATCAGTGTACTATTATAAGGAAAAACAAAGAATAGCAAGGGATTAACTGAGATACTCCCAGATCATTGGTTCATTGATGTATTTGGTTAGTGCAACGAGGCCTCACATCTCTTTTGCTATGAGCAAGATGAGCCGGTTTTATTTCAAATCCGGGAGATGATCACTGGCAATACTCTGGAAAAGGTAATGCGCTATCTTAAAAGCACAATGGGCTATGGAATTCACTTTACTAGGTACCCAAAAGTACTAGAGGGTTATTGTGATTCAAACTTGACATTTGATGCTGATGAGAAAAACCACAAGTGGATATGTGTTCACACTTGGAGGTGGCGTTATTTTCTGTAAGTCTTGCAAGCAGACCATCTTAACAAGGTCAACAATGGAAGCAGAACTCACAATATTAGACACTGCCACAATTGAGGCCGAGTGGCTTTCTTGAGCTCCTGATGGATTTGCCGGTGGTTGAAAAACCAGTACCAGCTATCCTGATAAACTGTGATAATCAAACATTGATTATTAAGGTGAACAGTTCGAAGGACAACATGAAGTCATTTAGGCATGTAAAGAGAAGACTGAAATCTGTCAGAAAGCAGAAAAACTCCGGAGTGATAGCGTTAGACTATGTCCAGATAGCTAAAAATTGGCAGGCCAGTTTAGGGACTATCACGTAATGTGATAGATAATTCATCGAGGAAGATGGGCTTAAGACCCACTTGAGTTACACAATAGTGATAACCTATCTTATGTGATCGGATATCCTGTGAATTAGGATGACAAAACAAACTATTGAGTGACTGCGAGGAAAGACCCTGAAATGGGTCCATCTCTATGATATACTTCTATCCTTTTTTGTACGGCAGGATGGTGTATACCTTAATGTCATCCGTGTGGTTTTCTTAAGCAGAGATGTTGTCCTACAGAACATCTTACAAGCAACACACCTATATAAGTTTGACTACTAGTCACAGTCTATGATGTTTGGGTGATCTCCAGAGAAAGGCTTGGAGTTTGAACATAGGGGATGCAAACGGTAGCCTAGTATCAGTTAAGGAGTTGAGTAAAGCCTGACTACACAAGACTAATAATTCAAGGTACAGTCCATTGTTCAGTTGCGGTCTGGTGTATCTCCTTTTCTAGGTAGAAGTTCAACTTAACAGTCTCCACCGAAACACTGGTATAACAAATAGGTGTAGAACTGAGAACATTTCCTGTGAGCCCTGAAATTTGGTAGGGATTGTTGGAATAAATGGGCTAAGCCCAATTTATTTCCAATAAATTTCATTGGCCCACAATTAATGTTATAGCATTAATACCACCTTGGAAATTCAAGTGACGAAATCTCAACTTAAATACGGAGTTATTAGAGAGCCCCTGTTGATCGATTGAGGTGGTGGTGGGACCGCTACACGTGCACGCGCGCGCCGATCCGGGTCGGCCGGGGCGAGGACGAGGCTTGGCTTGCGTGGCCGCTCTCTCGTTTTGCAATGGACGGTATTAAGTCGTCTTGATTCGACCGATTAATTCTGTATTAACAAGCGACTTGATTTCGCTATTAACCATATAATTGAATCGGATTGATTTCGAGATTACTCCTGAACGTTACTAGTTTGGTGCGCAGTATAAAAATGCCCATCCAGGACAGATAGAAGGGCTCATCCCATTCTGCTCAGTTCATCTCTTGCTTGATTCTCCTCGGACTCCTCCTTCTCTGTACATGTGTAGCCACCACGTCCCCGGTTTTGATCACCTGCACGCACTGGTGCTCATAACGAGCAGGTGCCTCCAGAACTCCATCCGCTTGCATACCTGCACGGGTAGGTGGGCGATCAAGTTTTTAGGAGTGTCTGGGCACGACTGCTCCTATTCCCGATCTGCTTCTACTTCCTCGACTACACTGCAACCTCTTTGTCGGCCTCTTCTTCCTCTACATCAACATGCCGAACACTGGTATTGGTGCTATTGGTGGAAGCATAGGAAACAGCAGTGGCATTGCTGGAAGAGGCGGCACTGAGAACAACAACACCAACGGAGGCAATACAATTGCTTTGTCATCCACTGGAGCGTTCTCCAGGTATTTCTCAATTCTTCTATTGGTGCTGAACATGTTGTTAGAAGCTTCTCTCTCTTTAGCATTTTCATGTTTATCACCATGATCGCTTTCTTATATGAATGTCATGATTATTACTCAAATTTTCTAGATTAAAATAGAGAAAATCCCTTATATACCCCTAAAATTTTACCTAATTCCTTCTATACACCTGAATTTTGCTTACTTCCTTATATACCTTCAAAATTTGATTTTGATCCCTTGCATACTCCTCCCGTCAGCGTCAGTTGACTGTTAGTTGACCGTGTATTTTCTATAAAAATGACCATTTTACCCTTGGATGAACAAAGAAATTCATGAATTATATTATTAAAAATATAAAAGCTTCTCGCATGAGACTATTATAGTTATGAGTTTGTTGTGCGATGTATTATTTATCCCAAACAATATTTTTAGATAATGAAATAAAAAATACGTATTTATTTTTTTAAAAAAAGTCATAAAAACGAGGGGTATTCATGTAAAGATAGGACTACCAATGTTCACAACATTTTTTTTTATGAATGCTCCTGATAAAAAAAATCCATTGTCCTATTAAAATTTCAAATGAAAATTTTAATTTATTACATTTATTTTATTTTCAAAATCTATGCCAAAATTTTCTGCACTAATTATTTAGTCTCATTAGTTTTATAAAATACACATACTGTACACTCAAACAAAATTTTTAATTGTTTTTGAAGCTTATATTTAAACCTAGAGGATCAAGGGCAAAACGGACATTTGCAACCAAACGTAACAGTGAAATGATGGAAAATGTAACGGTAGGGGCATGGAAGTGATCAAATTGAAATTTCAGGGGTATAGAAGGGATCGGGTAAATTTTAGAGATATAAAAGGGATTAAGTGAGTTTTCAGGGGTATACAGTGAATTAACTCATTAAAATATACCAATTTATAACCATATTTTCAACACAGCATTGATCTACAACAGGTAGTATGTGTGTTTATAGATCTTCGGTGAGTTCAACATAGAAAGGCAGGAGTATTGGAGTAAGAAGAGGATAAGAAACAAGGAAGATGAATCAGGAGAAAAGAAGTACGGGATGACTGGTGACGTTTAGTCTTCGTTAAACCTCCGTTACATGATAATTACCTTGAACAGGAGGTGTCACGATGTGATTCGGCCTGCACTTTGCTACGTGCGGTGCGGTGCCCTGCACGGCTGCACCTGAGCCGAACTGGTACTACAAGGGGGCGACGCAACGCGCTGTGCAAAGGAGGCGCCAAGGAGAGCTGCGTCAGGGCGTGCAACACCGGCACCAGGACGAAGGCGAGGAAACGCGGTTCCCTTCCCTTTCTTAGGGCCTGTTCAGTTTGTTGCCAAAATTAATCTTACCATTTATTGGTAAAATCAAATTTTGGCAATGCCAAAATTTTGGCAAGTTGAAAATGTAAATATAATGTTTAGTTTGTTACCTTATCAAATATTGGCATAATTTTGTGAGGAGAAGTTTTTAGAATCTTGCCAAATTCTATGGCATTACCAATATTTGATAGCAAACCAAATGAAACTAAATTTTGGCAACTTGCCAAATAATGGAATGGTTCGAAATGACGACAATCTGAACAGCCCTTTAGAATGGACTGGACGAAGGAGAGTTGGGCTTGTGGGCCGGATTTCAACAGTGAGGACGTATTGGGCATTGGTAACATGGGCCTGCGGCCAAGATATTAAAACTGGGCCACGATTGAGCTGCATGGTGGAAAGAAGATCGGACGGAGGCTGATGGCTAGATGAATTAACAATGACTTACTCCATCCATCTCATAATATGGCAACCTAGGACTGGAGATGTTCCATCCAGTCCTAGGTTGCTATATTATGTGACGGAGGGAGTAGTTATATATGTTTAGAAATAATAGATTTATATGTTTAAATAATGTGAAAATGATGTGGATATAATAATTTGGCATTGCTTGCATATTAAGTTCTAAAAATAAAAAAATATAAATAATATGTCATGTTTGCATGACATTTAAAATACTCAAGATAACAATTGCTAGTGGATGATGTTGTGGTACAATTACATCTTTAGCTTTAAAAGTTAGTGGACATCAATTTTATAGTAAGATAGGATGTGGCTGCACCAGAAAAGATAGAATTGGTATTTTCTCAGTTAGTGAGAAATTGTATAGATATATAGAATTCCTCGTTACAGAACCGCCTGGGAAAACCGTGTGGCCTTATTAAAAATCATGACCAAGTGTCCACGTTCACTATACAGCTCTTTTACTTGTCTGTTCTCTTTCTCTCCACACTTCAGGTGTGTTTAGTTCACGCTAAAATTGAAAGTTTAGTTGAAATTGGAACGATGTGATGGAAAAGATATAAGTTTATGCGTATAGGAAAGTTTTGATGTAATAGAAAAGTTAGAAGTTCGAAAAAAAGTTTATAACTAAACAAGGCCTTCCTCTCTCACTCACCTCCTCTTCGCCTCTCGCTCTCCTGATTTTTTCCTGCATTGACCGAGGCGGCTTCTCCACCTTGATTCTGGTGACGAGATAGCGGCACCAAAGGGGAGGTTCATAAGTGGCGTAAGGGAGGGGCACCCGTGTCCAAGCCCCCAAGGAGAGGGCCGACAGTGGTGGAGGAACAGGACTGTGGAAGCATGAGAGTTCCAGCACCCGACCACTCCTGCTCGCTGGTTTCGTCGGTGACGATTACAGATGGCCAAACTAATCCTATTATTATTTCTTGATTATCATCACAATTTGGTTGAACCTAGTCTCTCAAGTCTGAATTTGAGGAAATTAGAGTTTTGAAATATAAACGTTTGAATTTTCAAGTTCAGTTACATGATCATGAGGCATGAGCCTGGGGGAATATAACAAAGGTGATTTTCACCATATAAGAGGTTGTTATATTCTTTTCCCAAATATTTTCCCAAATATAGTAATCTAGTACAATAATGATGTGGTTGTAATTGAGGCCCTGTTTAGTTCCTACACAAAAAATTTACACCATATCACATCGAACGTTTAACACCTGCATGAAGTATTAAATATAGGCTAAAAAATTAACTAATGGCACATATTGCGACTAATTTGTGAGACGAATCTTTTAAGCCTAATTGCTCCATGATTTGATAATGTTGTGCTATGCTAGACACTTTCTAATGACAGATTAATTAGGCTTAATAAATTCATCTCGCTGTTTACTGACGGATTATGTAATTAGTTTTTTTTATTAGTGCCCGATCACCCCATGTGATACCCTATATAATATCCGATGTGACACGCCAAAACTTTACACCCCTAGATCTAAACACCCCCTGATATGTAAAAGGTAACCACTAATACAACAATAGCCTTAAAATTATTAGAAGCTATAGCCAATTGTTAGGATCGTTAATTAATAGTGACCCCGGTGACCATCTATCCTGGCTTCGCCCCTGGGAAAGGGGATAGAGATGAAGAGAAGGATATGGGGAGAGAGGAGGAAGAAAGGAGGGTGAGAATGACACGTGGGACCCACGTGGGTCCCACCATTTTTTAATTACTTGGTGTGAAACTGACATGTGGGTTCATGGGTTTTATTATTTTTCCGGATTGAATTGTCACGTAAGCGCCACGTCAGTTCCACGTCAGATGAAGACCGAATCAAATTAGCCACGTAGACGTCACGTCAGCCAAAACCGCTATCAAAACCGCCGAGGGATCTCGTTTGCCCGGTTTTTGTAAGTTGGGGGATGGGTCGTACCCGGTTTTGCGGGTTAGGGACGAAAATCGGACCGGGCGACAAATAAAGGGACCTAAAGTGAACTTATTCCTTCTTAGAATGGACTGGACGGAGGAGAGTTGGGCTTGTGGGCCGGATTTCAACAGTGAGGACGTATTGGGCATTGGTAACATGGGCCTGCGGCCAAGATATTAAAACTGGGCCACGATTGAGCTGCATGGTGGAAAGAAGATCGGACGGAGGCTGATGGCTAGATGAATTAACAATGACTTACTCCATCCATCTCATAATATGGCAACCTAGGACTGGAGATGTTCCATCCAGTCCTAGGTTGCTATATTATGTGACGGAGGGAGTAGTTATATATGTTTAGAAATAATAGATTTATATGTTTAAATAATGTGAAAATGATGTGGATATAATAATTTGGCATTGCTTGCATATTAAGTTCTAAAAATAAAAAAATGTAAATAATATGTCATGTTTGCATGACATTTAAAATACTCAAGATAACAATTGCTAGTGGATGATGTTGTGGTACAATTACATCTTTAGCTTTAAAAGTTAGTGGACATCAATTTTATAGTAAGATAGGATGTGGCTGCACCAGAAAAGATAGAATTGGTATTTTCTCAGTTAGTGAGAAATTGTATAGATATATAGAATTCCTCGTTACAGAACCGCCTGGGAAAACCGTGTGGCCTTATTAAAAATCATGACCAAGTGTCCACGTTCACTATACAGCTCTTTTACTTGTCTGTTCTCTTTCTCTCCACACTTCAGGTGTGTTTAGTTCACGCTAAAATTGAAAGTTTAGTTGAAATTGGAACGATGTGATGGAAAAGATATAAGTTTATGCGTATAGGAAAGTTTTGATGTAATAGAAAAGTTAGAAGTTCGAAAAAAAGTTTATAACTAAACAAGGCCTTCCTCTCTCACTCACCTCCTCTTCGCCTCTCGCTCTCCTGATTTTTTCCTGCATTGACCGAGGCGGCTTCTCCACCTTGATTCTGGTGACGAGATA